>VKHH01006307.1:0-21557 GCA_015144975.1 Epipyxis sp. PR26KG
GAGCCGGAAAAACCGCTCCTGACGACCTGAAAAACCGCCCGAAAACACGAGTTATGATACCACTATAATAAAAAATTCTTTGTTAATTTGAATCACGGAATTGAAAAATACTGGAATATGAATTTTAAATGGATACTTCGTAATTCCTCTTATAAATTGTGTCTAAATCTAAACCAGCCCGAATACAAATCGTCGTTAGATAACTTGTGTATATATTAAGGTAGCAATTCGTACAAAAGGGGCTTTAATGGGTTTATTATAGTTGGGGTTTGTACATAAAAGGGGCTTTTACCCCCTTTTATTTTGTGGTTATACGAGTGTTAAAAAGTGTGATTGCACTTGCAACGGGATTACTTCCAGGGTGGGTTTACCCCCATTCGTTTACTCCGTATCCCCCCTTTATTAAATTAAGAGTTTCGTTTACTTTCAGGGACGAGAAATGGTGTGAATTCATTATTAAGAGTTTTCGTTGATGAATAAATAAACAGTTGACATCATTCATGAAACACAAGTTACACAAGCACTGCATAATAACACATTATCCAACAATTCCACATTCCACATCTCGGGATCGACCGATCCGTTTTTGATTTTTTTGATTGAATGAATGAATAAATTAATGAGCAAATCACATATCAATTAAACTAACAAGAGGGACAAGTTACTGTAGAACATAACAGAGTTTCTTCCTCGACCATAATAAATAAAATTGGATGCAATGCTAACGTGATTGTGACCTTCGAGTGATTTATTATTTCTCCACTGTGACTCGCATTAGAGTCTGGAGAGGCTACAAATATTTCCACTATTTTAAAACTATTTTAGTGTTTAGTAAACAGCATATTGACAAGTTTCTCCAAAAACAATAAAAACCGGATTTTGGTTGAATTATTGCAGATATTTCCCATTTAAAAAACGGTAATATATTGGCATCATATATATAGCAATAGCTGATATCTTACCAAATAGTTGGCATATCTTCATCACTTCATCACAAAAGGTAACAATTATTTCAACGTAAAACGATATTTTTTTCGATTTATTCTTGAACAAAAGTGTTTTCAGCTGCAATTTCATCACCACATAATTAACAAGGAGCTTTGATATTTGTAACCCGTAAAGCTTGTTTCAACTGAATCATGCAGAAAAGCGGCCCTAAACAATCTATTCCCTCATCAACGGGAGTTGTACAACCCAAGAAAGAAAAACAACCTCAAAAGAATGATAAACAGCAACAGCAACAGCAACAAAAGAAAAATAACCCACAATCGAATCCAACAAGTAACTCCAACAGTGGAAATAATACTGCTGGTCAGCAAGGTGGAAATTTTCAAAAAGGTGGAAAGCAAACGAAGCAATCAAAGCAGAGCAACAACGATGGCCACGAAGATGACAAAAGAGATCAAAAATTACAAGCAATTTTACTTGCTGATAGCTTTACTAAGTCTTTTCGGCCTATCTCTGCGGAAGGACCAAAAGTGCTTCTTCCATTAGTGAACATCCCGATGCTAGAATACTCGTTAGAATTTTTGACTCAAAACGGAGTAGAAGAGGTAAGAAATCGCATTATGTAAGCTATTTACAGTACCTACTGTAAACGAATTAAATTGAAATTATTAAATCTTTAGATATTTGTGTTTTGTGTATGGTATGCAGATATGATTGAATCTTACATTAAAAAATCAAAATGGCCATCTATTATCTCCGTGAAATGTATTAGTTCAACAGCTTGTTTATCAGCTGGAGATGCACTTCGTGAATTGGACCAATTAAGTATTATTCGTAGTGATCCATTTATTCTTATAAGTGGAGATGTTATATCAAACCTTAATCTCAAAAAAGCTATTGCATTTCATAAACAAAAAAGAAAAGAAGATAGCAATAATGTGATGACAGTTGTGTTGAAAAAAGTGCAAAACATAGCTGGAGTTAAACCAATTCTTGATGATTTAGTGGTTGCATTAGATAAGAATACATCACAAATGGTATTATTCGACGACTCTATCACTAAAAAATCGGTCAATATATCGTTAGAATTGATGAACGACCATCCCAGTGGTCTGAGTTTTCATACAGATTTATTAGATTGTAATGTTGATATTTGTTCGCCTGAATTGATGCTACAGTTCAGTGATAACTTCGATTATCAAGATATACGTAAAGATTTTATTCAAAATGAAGTTGGTAATTGGGCACTTGGTAAACATATCTATGGATATGTTATTCAGGTGATGAAAATCCTGTTTCTTTGATAAATATTATGGATAAATATTCATCGATTCTTTGATAAATATTATGGTAACACTAATAATTATTATTTTATGTTAGAATGAATATGCTGCAAGAGTTCAAGATTTTAGAACATATCATTCAATTTGTAGAGACATTGTAACCCGTTGGGTTTATCCAATTGTACCAGATGCTCAGTTAACTAATGATAGTTCATATGTTCAAACAAAACGTTATATTTATAAAGAAGTTAATGTAAAAGTAGCACGTTCAGCTAAAATTGAAGAATGTGTTGTGTTAGGTCGAAATGCAATCGTAGGAGAAAATGTCACTCTAACTCGTACAATAGTTGGAAGGGATTGTAGTATTGGTAATGGGTCCGTCATATCAGAATCTCACATCTGGCAAGGTATACTCCTCACATCTCTCACCTCACTGAAACAAAAATATCATAAATAAAATTATTTAATCATACAATTATTTCAAATTAATTAATAATTTGCGTTATTCAAAAGTTATTACCTAAACAAATAATTCATTTCCTATATAGAATTATTTATAATCATATGATTAATGTTATCATTCAATATTAATAATAGGAGCGATTATCGAACCAAATGTTCACATCACACAATCTATCATCTGTAACAATGCTATAATCAAACAAGGTGCAGTCATTCCCAGAGGATGCATTATATCGTACGGTGTTATCATTGGAGAAGGGGTTGCGCTACCGGAATTCACACGTGTCTCTGCTAAATATGTAAGCTAACATTATTTGATAAAATCTTATCAAAATATCATAATATCGCTTTATATTCATTAGCAATAAAATAATTTTGATTGATTATGATTTTAAAAGATGGAAGATGAATCAGTGCTTGATCCGAAACAGCCTTATGACACTATCATCGGACCAGATGGAGTTGGATATGTCTATCATTCCACAGAAAGTAAGAAAGCACAATAATAATAATTATTATTATTATTATAAAAATAATACTTATAAAAATTGATTATAACCCTAACTTAATCATTAGATTTTGATGAAGATATTTGGAAAGAATACAAATTGTCTTTATCAAATGGTGCTATTCGAGCACATAGCATTGGATGTGTAGAAGAGCAATTATGGAAAAGGTAAAAGCAATATTTTCATATTAAGTTTTTAGAGCATAGTTTATTATTAAAGCTTATTTTAAATATTTTAGCTAAAAAAAATTATGATATTTTCTTGTTTTTGAAATGGCATAGCATATCGAAACAAATTATAATATTGAGCATATTTGAAAACGTATATTTTTGTTCAACACAATTGATTATCTCGAGACAAACCTTCTAAGTCACTTCATAATGTCATATCATATCATTTTTTTTTAATAATTTAATCCTAAAACTACACTTATGTCAGTAAGTTACGGTCTTCGGGACAAAAATATGGATGTCCGGGGAGTGCATCAAGGCAGTTTCATTTCAAATATATTGATTAAATTGATTTTTTTTGTTATTATTTTTAAATTTGTTTTAGATCACTTTGGTCTGTGGTACCTCAACCTATTGAAGATGATGATAGCATATATGATGATGAGGACAATATGATGTCTTCTAACAATAATAATAATTTAAACACAAAAAATGAAAATTTTCAAAAAGTTATCACTGATATGATAGTAACAGGGTATGAAGAAGGTCATCCACCTGATAGCTTATTAATGGAAGTTAAAGGGTTCAAGTTTTCACAAAATAAGGTTAATTTAATTTATTTTTATTTTATTGTATATGATCCTATGGTATTATTAATAGAACGGACTGAAGGGCTCATGATTTCATCGGAATTATAAACTGATTAATTTATAATGATCCATATTATTGTTATCATTATTGTGATATTTCTCCATTTTATGGCTGTTAAGTTTGAATATAGAACATGCAATTATCATTTACAATATAATTATGTTATTTTTTCTTTTCATTATCAATAATGTATATATTTTTATTTTAATAATATTATTATTCATATTATTATTATTTTAGAGCTTTGCTGATTGTTTGAAAGGAATAATTCCAGCTGT
Source organism: Epipyxis sp. PR26KG (assembly GCA_015144975.1). NCBI lineage: Eukaryota > Chrysophyceae > Chromulinales > Dinobryaceae > Epipyxis > Epipyxis sp. PR26KG. Next base: position 4,302 of record VKHH01006307.1, read on the forward strand.
TATGTTTGTTATTTTAAATAAATGCAAATCAAAAGATTCAAATACTATAAAATCTGCAGAATATATTAGTAAACTCAAAGAGATGTTGGATGAAGATGCATGGGGATATGACTTAGCAAAGCCAATGGTACAAGAGCAAGAAGATGAGTGAGTTATTAACATAGTATTAGATTGATTCTTGCAACTCTTCATTCAAAAACTACTCATTTTAGTAATTATATTACAATACAAAAGAATAAAAACATCACTTATGATAAAAAAAATAATCATCTCTTTTATTTGAATTAGTATTATTATACTCGTTTTTGATGATTGCGAATAAGGAAAAATTAACATTTTTTTTTGTCTGAATAGACTGACTAAACATTATTTTGTGACAATAAGTTAATAATTATTCTGATTCGTTATCATCCATAACGAGTATTATAAAGTTATTTCCTATAATAATAATGAGAATTATTTGGGATTGATGTAAGTCATTCTCTTATAGCATGTAAAATTTCCACGATAAATTTTACCATTTTGCAAACAAAAAATATTAATTATATCATAATCCTCATTGTATTTGCATAAGTGATAGAATGTTTTTTTCTGATTATTCATTATGAATATTAACACCCCAGAACAAATAAAATAATTCATTCCAGGAAAGAATATTCACATAAAAAACCATTCTATCACTTATGCGAATAATAATGCAATGAGGATTAGGATATAATTAATAGTTTTTGTTTGCAAAATGGTAAAATTTATGGTGGAAATCTTACATTCTATGAGAGAATGACTTACATCAATCTCAAATAATTAATTATTGTTATTATTTTAAAAAATTATTTTTGATATGCTTCGTTTGATTTTATTTATTTCATATTTTATTTGAATAGAGTTGCCATAATTCTTGCTTTAGAAGAATTCGCTTTATTAAAAGAAAATTCACAAGCGATTTATCCAATTTTCAGATTTATTTTACAAGTCTTTTATGATACTGGTAAGTTATAATGATTAAATTATTATTTGCTTAAATTCTAAATTTTACAAATACTTTATATATTATTCCTATTATTTGAATCTGTACTCATAAATAATAATAACAATAATAATAATGATAATAATAATAATAACAATAATGATAATAATAATAATAATAATAATAATAATAATAATAATAATAATGTTTTAAGAGATATTTGATCTTTTATTTTCTTGTTCAAACTTATCAGCCATAATAATAATAATAATAATAATAATAATAATAATAAAAAATAATAATAATAATAATGATAATAATAATAATGATAATAATAATAATGATAATAATAATAATGATAATAATATTAATAATAATAATGATAATAATAATAATAATAATAATAATAATAATAATAATTCATTAATATGTTCATTAATTAGAGTTGATCTCTGAAGAAGCCATATTAGAATGGATTTCATTACGTGAGCAAAATAATGATTGGGCTGATGAAATGGATGATGAATATTATAATGAAGCTAAAAAAATGCAATTATTTAATGAGCCTCAAGTTCAACAATTTGTTGATTGGATTAAAAGCGAAGAAGGTGATGATGAAGATGAAGAGGAGGAAGAAGAAAGCGATGATGATAATTAGCTAGCATTATAATAATTGAGCAAAACTCAAAATAAGAGATTTTCTTCTTTTTTTCATTCAATTAATTCATCAAGTTAATTATGATAATATTATCTAATTAATGCAGAGTGGTTTATATTATAATAATATCACAATGCCATTTTAAAAACATGAATTATTATATATTATTTCATAAAAACAATCATATAAAATTAATGAATTAAATGAAATGAAAAGAATATTTTCGCTTACTCTGACTTTTTGTTCTATCGTATTATTTTTTTTGTTATATTGTAATAGTCATAATTAGTAAATGAAATGATAAAAATATCGTTAAAAGAATATTTAAATTAATTAATTAATAAGTTTAATATAAATCATTGAATTTATTATATAGCTAGATTGAGAACAACGATAATATTTAAAATAAAATTTTATTTTGATCCACTTTTTCCTTTCTTTTTATTAGCTTTCTTTTTATTATTTGAATTTGTATTAGATGCTACACTATTTTCTAATTCAATTTCAGCGATTAATGCAGCAGCATTTGCTTCAGCTATAGCATTTGCATCTATTTTATTTTCAGATTTTTTAATAGTGTTAATACAATTTATAAGATGTTCATTTGGAATTGGAATTGATAAATGATATGATGTTATTAACCAATTATTTTTTTCTTTATTATAAATTGCACTTCCTGTTCCTCGACAAGTAGTATTAGTTAATCCTGGACTTAATAATAGTTCATCAAATGTGCACATAGAAATAACTAAATCACCATTATTATCAGGCAATGCTATTGAGACAAGTTTTCTTGAATTTTGTATTGGAATATATTCCCATCCTTCCTTATTTGAGAAATGAGGTTCACAATACTCATAAAATTGTGCCATATTCCAATTTTCAGTTGCATCAGTGCCAATGAAAGTACCTGACTGATGAAAACAGCTTAAATAATCACGTAAATTTGATTGAGCTGCTGCCAGATGAAATTCATCAAGCAGTTCATCTATAGAAGAGTGTGTACTACTACCAATCGACACAATACCATTGGTGAACATAATACATTAGTTGACGATTTGACAATGCAATATTTAAGTTAAAGCACAATAACTTTTGTATTTTAGTATTTGCTTTTCAAAATAAGAAGTACAGTATGTATCTATTATTAAAATAATGTTAACACTTCGAGACTTATTAATTTTAACTTTTTTCTATTTATTACTCTTTATTATTATTTTTTATTATTTATAAATAAATAAATAAATAGACAAAGGATTGTATTTTCATAAGAATTCAAACGTTGTTTTACTCGCAACAATAATGCCAATGCTTTATTATTTATGATTTTAGTGCAGTCTTACTATTTTGTTAAGTTTCATAAATGAATTTATGAACTTACTATACGAACTGAACTTACTGTAAATATAGAATATGTGTGGAAATTTTGGGTTGCTACTATTGAATTCATCTTTGAGTGATGGCGAGAAGTCTCATAGCAATGAACCAAATGACAACGGAAGTGGACATTATGATAACTTGAGTAGAAATGTTGAAGATGAAGCTCTTGACATCTCAATAAATGAATTTATGGAAGTTTCACAATTGTATCAAATTACGAATCCAGAAAACTTCAGCTATCAGAGTCTAGCTTTTGGTCAGATTCCAAAACCTCTTCCTCAGACTCAGCACGTAAAATTGCTAACGCCAATAGAAATTCTGAAATCTCAAACTTCTTGCACAGAATTTAGAGGTGGTCAAGCTGGTGGGTTAAGTAGTTTAGAGTACAAACTGCTGCAGCATGGAGAGAGTCATTCTGGTTTTGATTCTCAATTTCGCGTAAAATCACTACAACCATACAATATCCGTGTTCGATGTGTAGCAAGAAAGCGCTATGGCTTAGCAGCAGATTTAGCGAGCGAATATCAAAAGCAGCTACGACATGGTTACCATCCAGATCCTTCCAACTCATTGACAGGTGACATTTCTGTAATTCAACTTGAGTTCCCAATGTCTTCATGAGCTTGTTGCCATTTTTATTATTTATTAATAGTCATCGGACATACAAGATTCGCTACATCATCCGTTAATACCGTACCAGAACTGCATCCTCACGAATGGGTTCCGTTTCATGAAGAATCTGTTTGGCTATTTGATAGAAAGAGTGGATTGTTTGAGAAGCACACTTCAATGGTTGGAATACACATAAGTCATAATGGTGATTTCGATGCGTTGGAATCGTAGTCACATGTAATGGTGAACAGCAGTTGGTTGTTGGTTGGAAAGAATTTTACATGTCTCAAATAACCTGAGAGGAGATTCGCCCAAGATAGCTGGCTGTATGGACTTACTTCGCGTGCAGGGTAGATGGGAAGCGGCGGCTAGATTGAGTTGGGTTCGATGTATTCTAGAGAATTCTAACGATGTTAGTGGAGGGAAGCAATTGAATAAGTCTGCTCCAAATAGTTTCCCTGATCATATTTTTTGGAATAAATGGGGTAATTTTTTTGACGAAGGGTGGGGCCATCATATTAATAATGTTATAAAAGTGATCGAAACTCCAAATTTTGAAACAAAGAAAGAGTTCTATTATCAGATTGACCCACATGCAGTGAAACAGTTTGAAGAGTATTTATTCAAAGAAGTGTTTGATAAACAACTGTCTGCTAATCATATTATTAACGCAATGGAACATCATCACATTACTCTTTCCATATCTCAATTGGCTTCATTTGTTCATTTTTCTGTTCGAGGGTTCTTGTACTATGACATGTATAATTCTATGACTGAATTTTTATCTCGTGCAATCGGTTCGTTTGGTTTGCAGATGCATTGTTCTTTAGAACCTGGTGTTGTAGTTATTGCAAGTAAAGGTCAACCTATGTCTCTGGCATTTGATGCTGATCGTCCAATTTGTCTCTTTGGATCAGAAGTCGAGGCTGTTGCGGTACCTGTGGATGTGAAAGGTAATTGGTTGAAAGAGAGACTTGATTTGGATTCTCATGGCGAAATAGTTCGATTTGGAGAGCCTCGTGCATTAATTGAAGGTTCTTTCTGTTCCAGTAAAAATGAATATGAATGGAAAGAAGAACCACCAATGACTCGTAAGTTGAAATTATTATTTTTTATAAAATCTGAGAGTGAGTACTGCTATTTTCCATTCTTTGTTAGCCAAACAAAAGCTGCGATTTCGAAATGTTAAGAACACGAGCAGATTCAATCATCACTTTGAACGATATGCCATGTCAAAGTCGTACTTGATGAACTATATGAGTTGTTTGAGGCTAATTAGTGGGTTAGAAATTAGAAGCTACTCTTTATCTTCATCAACGGAGGCCAGTTGTTCCAGTTTGATTGCTCGATGTATAGTGATAGAGTCAGCTCCAGTTCCTTACGATCCGAAAGTTGATTTGGTTGCAGCTGATCTTTCTATCACTCCGACTGTTTTAGAGGCGATAGATCGAGGTTATATTTACTACTATATTCAGAATACTTATTTTATTTATGTAACATGATAGCATGAATTGAATCAATTTCCAAATTAAATTTGACTATTATATATTTATCGTTGGTTTAGCATGGCGGAACCCACATTCAATGCAACGAATTGCTGGTGATGATTTAGCCAACCATTTAATGAAGTGCATGAAAAGAAGAATGATAGCCAAACGAGATACCATTGATTTCCTTATAGTTGGTGTAGAAGTGTCTCTATGGGTTGCTGAGCAATGGGCTGCAGATCTCAGAAATGTATTTCCGATGCTTAATATTGTGACGACTAGTTCAAACAAGTAAGTATTTGGTGACTGTTAAATGCTTTTCAACTTAATGTTTTGATATTCAAGCTATGTTTATGATATAGAATGCTGGGATTAGATAATAATAATCCAACGAAGGTATTTTTCCCTGGCTCTGATGAAGTATCATCGTCAAAGATTGATGATTTTACATGTGCGTTACTTATAAGTCAATCAGGCCAAACATTTCCAACACTTCATGCAACCAGAATAATCGCCATATATGTAAAACAAAAGCTATGGCTTCTGACAGGATGCATCAATAGTAAGATGGAACAAGCTTTATCTGAATGGTACATAAGCCATGGATTGATGTACGGTAAAAACCGAGTATTGAACAACTTATCTGGTAATCGTCCTGCTGAACCATCTTCTGTTGCCGTGGCAGCCACTTGGCATACTCTGACACAGGCGTTACTAGCATTTGCAAATATTACGAAGAAAGAATTTCCTGCTAATCGAATCATTCGCGACTGGGAATATAACAATTATGCTAATAAATTACAAAAGTTTTTCCGTTATGTCCGTTTCCATCGCAAAGCCAGAAAAGGACGAGTGTTGAACTTAAAAAGTTCCATCAGTATCAAGATAGCGAATGAAAAGATTGATTCGACACCAATCATAGTTATGAACCTCACAGACGGTTGTATTGAAGATATCAAATCATTGCTAATTGGGAATATTGTACCGAATATTTCAAGAATTGTTGGTTATGATTCTTTGGGTAATCGTTTATCCTCCCAAATAGTTGTGAATAGTGAAGAAGAAAGTCTTCGAAGTAATCCATTGAAGATTCACAACACGCTCGTTGCACAAGGACGAGCTTGGGCTGATCACATCAGTGAGCCTTGGAATATATTGGTGGCAGTTGGAATTTATATAACAATTTCTGTTGGGTTTGGAATACCAATCTTCGGTACTTGTGTAGATATAATTATAATCATTTTACGAGCTTGTGGTGTAAAATTTGAAGAAGGGATGCTTACATTCTCTCCACGAAATTATCATGCAATTTACAATCAGCATCCTGCCTGGACGATTTGTGGATTTATATTGCAAATATGTGATGCTCTGTTCTTCGTGTACCTTGCCAAAACTTTTGCGAAAGGCGCTCGTATTCTGAATGGTAGACCGTTGGCTGCCCGCTTAGGAAAACGAACAATAGTGATTGTGGATACTCCTTGTTTGCATCAGTTGGTTGAAATATTTGTTAGCAAGCTGTTCGCTCAATCTTATTCAATAGTGTCAGTAGATGTTCATGGAGCTTCAGGTCTTGATCATTTCGTGCATAGATTTACACACAGAGTTGCGAGAGGTTTACTTTTAGCTGTTGGTCGACCAGACGGCAGACTTTGTTGCTTAGGTATTAGCGAAATAATATTTGAATGATATACATATGATTTTTGTAATATACGTTTTATTTACTATAGCCAAGGCTGAGTCTGCTATTCTTTTGTCGGTGAAACAAGCTGCTTTCATTCGAAATCCCAGTTATAAAGCTGAAGGAAGTGGTCCTGAAATCGTTACGATTGGTCATAATCCGTATGTTCCTAGCTTAGGACTCGCTCATAACATCGTATTGTCCGAGGAGTAAACGACAAGAAGAAAGTTTGTTGATGAATATTTATATGATCGATTATTTCTAGCTCAAACACCGGTTGCTGATGGCATACTTCGATGGCTGTGCAAGACTGCTATCGCACAACAAAAACAAAAATCGAACAATAAGTTCTCCGTTGAGTTGCTTTCAGCCAATCTACTCATGCGAACTCATGTTCGCAGTCGAGCACAAGATGAATTAATGCAATATTCCAACCATTCTCAGGTGTCTGTTGACTCAGAAATAAGTGTGCGCAGTCACCAGCGACTTCCTTATGGAGTACAGCATATAGATCCAACTATTCTAAATTCTTCTTCTACACAACCTGGCATGTCCCTCTTTGCAAACTTTGTCGATATTTCCAAAGAGACTATTTTAAGTCTGGCAAGCACAAGCGGTGATCAGTCCGATGGACAAATTAAGCGAATAAGTAGAAGGGAGCGAATGAAGCAAAGAAGCTGTGATCCAGCAGAGCGATTAACATTCTCTACTAGATTAGATGGAGATGCCCAGTTAATCCAGGATCAATTGGTTGTGGTGCAGCGATTTTATGAGTGTAGAATCGCTTCGTTAGAGCGCTACATAGCATTCTGTGTGATGTTCCATGCGATGGCTGAGAAGTGCAGTAAACCATTACTTCTCCAACCTTGGGACATTGCTAGATCACAATCTAATTTAAGAATTGCAACCACAGGTACTGTGTAGCCTACTATCTGTCGTAATCATCATCATATGAAAGCTCCCTCACGTTTTTTTATTGTTTTTCACTTTTATAACATTATTATTATTATGTTTTATTATTATTAATATCATTATTATTTATATTATTATTATTTGTCTGGTAGCTTGTCCTATCAGTTTACCTGAAGATAAAAATAATGGAATATCAAAAGGAACGAAGAAAATTATCAAGTTATTCGTGTTTGTTATTCGTAAAGTGAAGACAAACTTTTAGATATGGTACGGTACGATTTGGTTGTCCGTACTAGTGTGGAAAAAATGACTTGTGTGGTGATCTTCCACATTCCATAACATACTGGTAGTGTTTATGTTATAGTCTAATTCTTTCATTTTTTTTATAGGAAAGAATGTAGACAACAATCCTCGTCTCCATTCATCCTCTCCCTTCTTCTCGTCCATTCATTGATTTTAAATAATCATAGAAATTATAATATAATAGAATATAGAACATATAATATATTTTGGAAAATAATCATATTGATTTTATTCTAGTTTTAGCCAATATTCGTGTCATAGTTTATTAGTTTATCAGCACATAAAACGAACCTTAATTTGTATCAATTCTTTTCATTTTCTCATTGTGGGTTATTGACAATGGGTCGAATAGAATAGATGTTATAAATGTGTCGTTCTCTTTTATTTTATACCTGGAACTGGTTGGGTATGTTGATTGGTGCTGTTTAATGATGTCACATAAAAATGATTTGTCGGCGATGATGCTTAGGTTGGAGTTAGGTTACAGTCCGCCGACTTAAATTCATAATCTGCCACTCTGTGTGATATAATAGTAGATATTTTGCTTTTAATGAAGAATAAAAATGTGTTAAAATAAATTAAAAATATAAACAATACCAATCTATTCATCTTTTAAAGCCAATAAACCAATAAAAACATATATATTTTTATATACCAATTAGTATTCGCTGTTATAAATACTAAATCTAAATACAGTTTGTGTATGTGTAATTTATTAACCAATTATAGTTTATTAATATTTTAGGAGAAATAAGATAAAAAGAAGTATTCACATGTGATAATTATTTATATTAAAACCAAAATGTAATGTATGGTCTAAACCTAACCATACTAGTATGCATATTAGCTTATTATATATACCAATAAATAAAATATTCTTATAATAATTCATATGTGAATGAATCATAACATTCCCTGACATTATCACTCCCTATTGGAATTATTACGAAAACAGGTCAGTTTCAAATGTAAAAATAAAAGTAATTAAAAGTAACAAAAAACCACATTGGAGATTATTAGGCGAATAAAGTGCCCCATCCCAGGCATCATATATCTCCGCTAGCATAAGCACAATGTTGCTAATAATTCAAACAAATTCTCATCAAATATTCAATGATTATATGATTATGTGATGATGAATAATTCAAATATAACAAGGAATCAACAAGATTATAAATAAAATATTCTGAAAATTGTCTTGCTGGAACTCGTGGGTAACCATGAAGCCTTTTATAACCAAAGAGGACCATATCTATAATGTGAATATTAATAGGATTTCAAAAATCATGAACTAAATGGAGTATAGTACTGGTGATAGCTCAACAATAATAATTATTTACAATAATTAGATCACCTTCTAAAAAAATTGCGACATGTGACGATACACAATCACAAATCACCAAAACACATAGACAGAAGATATATTAGATAGAAACTTGGATAAACTATCTTTAATAATATTTGGATTACCATGAATACTCAGTTGAGACAATTTCGATAAATTATTATTCGATAACATAGTTATTATAGTATTATTATCAATATTCCCCATGTCATTGGAGTTTCTCAAATTCAAATGAGTTAGACTTGAAGGAAGAATTAGATTCGCTATTGTTTCTTGAGTTACTAATTTAAGACCTGCAATATGTAACGACTGAAGATTAGTTAAATCATTTGATAAAATTGAGCGTAATCCATCATTTGTGATTGAAAAGCTATAACATAAATGAAGTATTTCTAAATTTGATGGTAACAATCCAAACAAAGCTTCACCAACTATTTGTTCATTATATGATAAATACAATTCCTTTAGATTTGAGAGATGAGCTGAGAGTAATGAAGCAACACCATGCTCACTGAGTAGTTTAGTTCCACATAAGTCAAGCTTAGTCAAACTTTGAGCTAATGGTGGGAAATTTATATTCCCTTCAATTTTAAATAAAGTATTTAAATGTAATTGTTGAAGATTTGATAAATTATTTGATAGAATCTCAAATAAACCTTCATCTTGTATTTCAAAACCACATGATAACATAAGAATCTTTAAACTTGGTGGCAATAAACCATGAAAACCAATGCCTGTCATTTGCTCTTGACCACTCAGATTCAAAATAACCAAATTAGTTAGTTGATTATGAAACAATTGAAGAATACCAGCCATTGAAAAATTAAAAGATATTAGTGACATATCTAAAGAAGTCAGGCTTTGAGGTAAGTATGGTGCTGAATTGATATTATTGCTGAAATTATACCCATCACTTACTGTTAATTGTTTGAGATTATGTAGATCATTTGAAAATAGTGCTTTGAATTGTGATTCATTTATAACATTATCACCTAAATATACCCATAAATCATCAAGATTTTCCGGAAATACTATTCCTGAATAGTCCACTAACCCTTCCCCTAAACTAAAATTAAATTTAAGATATGATAAATACGCAAAACTCGAAATCGTATTTCTTAACATTTTTACTGAAATAGAAAGAATAGTGAGATGAGTCAGATTCGTTAAACCAATCGACATTGATTTCCATCCATCTTCTTTCAATTTCTTGCAATCCTCTATTTTCAATTCTTTTAAATTTGTTAGTGATAAGGACAAAACATTAATTCCTGTAATATCATTACAGCTCAACAATATTAGCTGTGTTAAACTATGACTGTTGGATTCCAATAAGGAAGATAGATTGCTATCGCAAATATTGAATCCAACGAATGTTATTGACTTCAGATTTGTACATATAAGAGATAAACTATTATAATCTATGTCCATCATTGTCTTAGTAGCATTAGAATTTTGGTTACAGAAAGAGATATTTTCCAAATGATTAAGTAAAATATAATTCATATTGTTATTTTCAATAACAGTTCTTAGAGTATATCTATTAATAACCTTCTTGTTGATTGATGGATTACAGTTACTCACAACTAAAATAAAATTAAGCAGTTCTTCATCAAGTGATCCAACATTTAATTGTTTTACTAAAAATCTTCTTTCAACTAACCATGACCAATAAGATGAAGTAAACGACATACCACAAGCACGATAATAGCGTAAACCACCACAATTAAGTGGATGGCGCATGCTGAATTCACTGATAATTCTCAGCAACTTCTCTCGAGTGTTACCATGACAGCACAATGCAACATCCATCACTGAAAGATCTGTAATTAATAACCACTCATAAAATAATTGACACAACATATGTTCTGGCAGTTTACACAACAGCATATCAATTATTTTTTATTAATAACCGAATCTATTTCATGTACTGTATTATTACAATTACCAATGATTTATAGAATAATAATGTTTAAAACATTACACAACGAGTTTAATTGAGTAAAATATGAATAAAATCGTATTGTTAATGTCATACAGTCATACGTAGGTGTGAATGATTAAGTAAACGGTACGAATGTACGAATGATGAATTATCGAGTAATTACTGTAGTATTTATATACTGGCTCTCTGTTGATTGATTATAGTTCTGCGTTCTTGTTTAGAGTACTGTAGTTTGCTTATAACTTGTACTTACAGTACTTTTTATAACTTGTAACTTCTTTTTGGAATTTGGATTTTTTTAAAGAATGAATAACATCGTTTTATTTTTTCTGTTAAAAAGAATGAAAGAATAAAATAAGAAATGAAAAAAAAGAACTACTGCTGATTGTTCATTAATAAAAAAGGCCTTTCTTTGCAACCTATATTATTACTGTAGGTATTTTAAGAGAGATAAAAAGCAAGAAAACTTAATAAGTTTTTAAATAACATTCAAAGAGGGATTGTTGTATATTTTTACAAATTTTGTTGTATTCGCAAGGAAATTACGGTACAATACTTAAGTTTCCCTTGTCACACATCACTTACTAAACCATTTCATTTGAAATGATTCAGTAGATGAAATTATAATGTTCAGACGTTGCCATGCTGTAAAATAATTAGTAAAACAAGTGCGAATGACTAACAATATTGCGAGAAGAGGTCAATTTCAAATGTAAATGACAAAAGTAACAAAATCAACGATTGAGATTTGCGAAGAAAAAAATGAGTTGTAGCCCCAAATATATCTCCCCTAGATTTTGCAAAGAAATAAAAGAACAATAAAACATTGTCTTGAATAGTACTCATAATACAGTCAGTTTTTCTTCTGTGTTAATTATCTAATTTTCACAATTCAAAACCGAAGCACCCAAGATCTACCATCATCCTCAAACGAACGAAGTCCTTTCAACAACCACAACTAAGCTTTCCTTGCTAAAAAGCAATGGTTGCAACTTGACAAATCATTTCGATGAGAACATGCGAACTAATATGTATGATAAAAATCTCATCTAATAATCCATTGATCAATAATAATCATAATTACTGCATATATCGGTTTAACCACAATTAAAATACAATATGATATAAAAATATTGCCACAAAAATGAAGACCAAGGTTGATAAACTAACTTGGGGGAATTTCTGTTCCACATAATATTTTCCTTCAAGTCCACATTGTTCCTCATCTTTTCTACAAGAATCAGCATTATCATAAATTATCGAACCACCAACAACATCTTTGTCACCAAAATATGAGCAACTTGCCAGTTTATCCGATTTATAGATAATAAGGTCAAAAGGTCTATAATATTTACATTTGCTGCATATGGGTAAATTGGAATTCCTAATCATTACACAGTGTGCAATACCAAACAATAAAACTAGAAATCCCAAATTCATTATCCTCATTTTGCTTTGCCTGTAAATGATCCCGAATTATTAAGTTCCAGAAGAGTTATTAAAAGAAAAAGTTATGGAATAAGTTAACTTATTAAATTAATTAATGAATGAAGTGTGTGGTGATAAAAAAACAAGAAGTCGAACTTTTTTGCAAAAAAATAAACAAATAAATTAAGTTCATAAGAAGTTAAACAATTAATAATCATAAAGATCTAATTTGCAGTTGTTGCTATGAGCGACTATTCCCTTCCACAAGAATTTCCTGAAAAAAGAAAGTTATCAGGAGATGCGAATTATGGTGAAAAAAAGCAAGCTACTGAAGCAGGAAGAAGTAACTCTTCTGTTATGGATCAAAAAGTGAGAAATACTGTAAATATTTTAATTATTTTCTGATTGCTGATATTGTAATACTATGACAAATTTAGTCGGATCCTAATTCAAGTCAACAGACAATTACTGTTCAAATGCCTTGCCCACAAACCAAAGTTGCTACATTAATTGGGAAAAAAGGTGTTGTAATTCATGAAATAATGAAAAGATCTGGTTGTCGCATATTTGTTGATCAAAATTTCCCTGAGGGTCACCCACGCCAGATTCATCTCACAGGTAGTGTACTACTTTAGAAATTCTTATTGTTGTGGATTGTGTTTATAAAATGAACTATTCTGTAGGAGTACCAAGTGCTTTATCTGTAGCAATGCAACTTGCAACCCAAGTTATTGCTGAAGGAGCTGATTTCATTTGTCCACAACACAATGAATACAGTGGTCCCGAGGATAAGGAACACCAGATTGTTGACTCAGATTTCACGTGTTCTCATGCGAAAGTGGGTACTGTGATTGGTTATAAAGGATCCAATGTGAATGAAATTTACAAACGCACTGGTTGCAGAGTTCAAGTTTTACAGGATGGTTTACCTGATGGTGTTGATCGAAAGTTAACCTTCACTGGTGCTCCGTCTCAGATAGTAGCCGCAAAAGCAATCGTTACTTCCTTAATTAATGAAGGAGTTCAATCGTTAGGAATGAGCAAAACGGATTTAGTTGGACAAAATTCAAATACTCAAGAAACAGACATTCAACCAGAAAAAGTTCGTGTTGTGATTGGTGCGAAGGGTGTGACTGTTACTGAAATCATCAAAAGAAGTGGTGCGAGAGTTGTGATCGATCAAAATTTCCCACCTGGTGTACCTCATAAAGTCAAATACACTGGTAATATATTCTTTCTTTTTGGAAATATTTCTTGGAATTTATCTTATTTTATGATTTCTCTTTGTTAATAGGATCACCTCAACAGATTGAAATTGCGAAATATCTTGTTGATTTAGTTATTTCTTCCGGTGCAAATGCTTTATTAAACTTTGGGCCACATGATGTTTTAACAGTTCAAGAGGTCACATTAAATCAAAATCATTTAACTGCTTTATTGCGATCCACAAATGGAATAAGTTTAGTTGAAATTGAAAACATGTGTGGTGTGAAGATCAATTTTAATTTAGCCAATACAGCAGTTGTAGTTGGACAAAATGGAATTATGGAAGCAACAAATAAAGTGTCTGTGATTGGTAAAGTTGAAAATGTTAATACTGCGATGAAAATGATTTATCAGTATTCAGGTGGTAACATGATGCCTCCTGTTGGTGCCGGTGGATTCGGCGTGAATCCTATGATGGGTGGAATAAACAACATGTATTTTCCGAATCCATCTAATCCAGCAGGTGGATACATGCCTCAAAACCAATCAGGTTATTTGCCACAAAATATGCATTCATCTGGAATGGTACCTGCACAGCATACTGCATCATATCAGCAAGCGCCACAAGCTCAGACTGCAGTGCTGGCGTTAGGAGAAGATGGTACTTCAGGCCAGTTAGAATCAGCGATCTCATTACCTGATGGGACACACAAACAAATAGCTGATGTCAAAAATGATGTCGCAGGGAAAGTAGTTGGAAAAAATCATTCAAATTTGACATTAATTATGTCTAAATCTGGTGCGTCTGTTCAAGCAAACAAACCGGATGCTTTTACTATTGGTATGACTCGAATTGTAATGATTGGTATGCCTCATGCGGTTCAATTAGCTGCTCAAATGATTCAAGAAATATTAGTGAATGGAACAGGGAAAATTCTTGCCATGCCAGATGTCCCTTCTACTGTTCCTATGGGACAAATGCCAGCTATTGGCGGTTATTATGGTGGACCAACTGCAACTGGTTTACCAAGTATTCAAACACCTCAAAATTATCAACAATTTAATCCAGCTCAATATAATCAACAGGTATGTTACTATTATTTTGTTGATTAATAAACGAGTGACATGTTTAAGGCTGTTTTCGGTTAATTAGAATGCATATATGCCACAGCAGCAATACCAACAACAGCTATATGGTGCTCAAGCGAAAAGGTAAAACAAAACTATTTTAATTTTAAATAATAATAAATAATTTAAAAAATCTTATATTAATTAATATTATATTTTATTCAGGTTATAATTAAAATACATCATTTTATATAATATTATATGATGGAATTACTTCCTTAAAGTTACAAGTCATTGATTAACCGTAATACGATATAATCAATTGTAAAATCAACATAATAATAATTTTAATAATAATAATAATAAAATTAAATAATTTTAATAATAATGCTAGCTAAGCGAACAGTATTAAATCTACTCTAATTTTTGATAATAAACCGGATTATGTGGATAATAATAATAATCGCAATAATAATATTACTGTAGTCATAATACTATTATAATAAAGTTTGAAGTTGGAGTTGCATCAAGTAACATAGTTTCAGAAATTATGATCCTGAAAATAATAATAATAATGATTGTTTATTTTTAATAAAATATTTAAGAAAATAATATATATTTTTGCATTTTAATTTTTTAATCATAATATTAAAAATATTTTTTTTAATCATAATATTAAAAATAAATCAACTAAATTACTGTTTTTTAAAATATTAAAAAATTAATATACATTTTATTAATTCATATCATTAAATTTAATCATCATATTATATGATAATACATTAGTTATATGAACAAAATAAGATTATTATTTTTTGTTAATAAATTAATTATTTTTACAAAAAAATTCTTTTCCAATAATGAAATATACTAATTATAATATAAGAAATGATGAGTAATAAAATAATATTTTAATAGATACTATCATACAATAATAATAAAAATAATCAATATTACCTTACCTACCCATTAATTAATTAATTAATAATCATCCATTAATTAGTTCTAAATGATATTATAGAATTATTCTTTTCATTTTTTTATATTTTTTAGAATTTATTTTATTATCTCATTCACTTTTGCATTATAGTGTATTCACATAATATGGTACAAGGTAAAACTAATTATCTTAACTAGGGATGTCATGTGTCTATTAAGTTGAAGTTGAGAAGAAATCTTTTCAGTTTTTTTGAGGAAAAGTTTTATATGATTATTTTTCATCAATCATAAAGTTTGTGTCCTATATTATTGCATTTTCCTATAGTGACATGCACCTGTGAACCTATAAATCCAGGTTAATGAGGATGCGAAGAGGATGGTAATACCACAGTGGGGTTATTTGGATGGTGAGCTAGCTTAGTTCAACTTGACTTGACTAATGTATCATATAGCTGATGGTCATCAACCAGTGCTTTTCAACACTGACTTATTTTTATGAGATCTATTCACATTATTTTGAAGAAATTTATCATCAACATATCATAATAGTTTATCATTCATTCATTCTTCATAATAGTTTTTATCTATACTTTGGATTATAATCTTAGATTAGAAATCATATAATAATCATTTATTATAATATTATCATTTGTTGCTTATGGAATTATCCGATGAAACAGAACATATAAAACTTTATTTCCTTGAAAGTTTGAAATTTTGGATATAATAGCATTTTATTGTGAAAGTCATCATCGTGTGCGGGAAAAATGGAAACAGGTGTGAATGCTTTCTTCGTGTGTGGGGTTTCAACCGACGGGTGGAACAAAGCATAATCATATAATAATGAAAAATGTCCCATATATTATATTTTATTAATAATTTTGCTTAATATTATAATAATACTAGGAATACTTCAAATAATAGTTTTCATCCTCCATCACAAGAAAACTACAAGAAGAGAAAATTTGAGGGGCATCATGGTTCTTATGATGCTTTCGACCATGACATTCGCTGCGTTAAGTGTCATGAAATGAATTCAGGTAATATTATTTATTACATAATATAATAAAATCATTCTAAAATTAAATTTTATTATTTCGTTTATTAGAATCAATTTTTTTTGTAAACGATATAATAATGACTTGAGGAATAATACCAGCAATTCTGGCAAATTTTGTTTAAACCCAAAGAAATGCGAAAGTTTTGTCCAAGATTGCGACAATTTCTGCGGAGAATGTGGATGGAGAAACAAGAAAGTTGTGGAGTTAGAATCTTCTTCTTCTACAAAAGAAGATGATAATATTTTTCGTGTTATTGAAAGTCCTCAG
>VKHH01006308.1:0-21532 GCA_015144975.1 Epipyxis sp. PR26KG
ATAAAGGTCAATGAATCTTTGTATTCGATTATGTTTATGTACTGCCATTCCATATCATCCCCTCTGATTAGAGTTTTAAAAATAAATGCTTGATACAACCAAGAGGAGCAAGAGAAGGAAGAGAAACATCTACAGAGCCATTTGAGAGCTGAAATAGGTTCATCATATACCAAACCAATCTTTGCCACCAAGGTACAATTTAAAAATACAGGGTAGACCAATTAAACCAAAATTAAGAATGAAGAACTTAACCAATCAGTGTTTCGCGACCCAAACAAATAATTGCGAAACAGAACACCATTGTTTATGCCTCACAATGTATGTTTAAGCAAGATTGGTGAAACTTACAGAACAACCAAGAGAACTTGCAACTAAAGAATAACACATTTGTATTATTGTTTGAATGTATTTGTTTCTCGTTCCAACATTCAGCGATGTTGTAAAATACTTTTTGTCAATCAATCTGATGATTACTTTGTAGGTGGCCAATATTACAATCTATAGTAATTTAGCCTTTAAAAGTCAGTCACAGGATGTTTGCTCGCAAGAATTTTTTCTTTTAAAAAATAGATTCAATAAAATGGAAATGACCACAAATCCACAAATAAATACTTACGTACCAAAAATGAACAGCTAAGAATCAATTTATTAACTCCATCCATAATCATAGCCACTAAAATTTATCAGCAATAGAACATCCAAAGCATATGCTCCACATTCCTCCGCCAGATTTAATGCGTGTATTTATTGTACTGATCAATTATCAACACTTACTGTAGTACTTGTATGACTGTATGTCTATGAAATATGAAAGGAAATCAATAGTTGAGCACTATGAAAGGAAATCAATAGTTTCAAATTAATTTTATTGTTGGATATGCGATAATTTTGCAAATTACTTAACCATCGATAGATTTTCTTTTGTCATCGCCATCATCATTTGATTGTTTGCAAAGCAGTCAGTGCTTCACACAACACACAACATTGTGTGTCTTACAAACATTGTAAATTCCGGAAATCGATGACTTGGCAACAGGATAGTACGTTATAATATCATTTATGAATTTACAATGTAAATGTTGTGTGTTGTGTATGATGGTTATATCATAGAAAATCTATGAAAATTATACTTACTTATACTTCTGTACATTTGCACAACTTTCTACATGACCATACATATTCTTCGACTTTAAATCACTCTAGAATAGCTTTATATAATATGATATTTTCTTTATTATATATGATATCTGAATATCAGAAATATTGGAAGAATTGGTGGTGATACCGGATAGGGCTTTTATAATATACCAACAACGGTTTTGAAAACCAACGGCTATATGGATATTATCAAGAAAATGTAAAATATTGATAGAATAGCTTGTTAATGCAAACATCAACTATAGCGTGTGCGATGAGACATTTTAAGAAATATTTTTATAAAAAAATACTGTATTATTTAGGTGTAAAATGATTTTTAAAGTTATTTGATCGTTTGCGTTGGTCACTTAGTTGGTAAATATTTTCGTGAAACCAATCGCTAAATGAACTGCAATAGTGATGGATATGAGATTCGCATTTGTAAAGTTCATAGACTGTACTGGAAAGCTAAAATTAAAATACTCACAATCCCAATCATGTATTAAAATATTAACATCACAATTAATAATTATATATAACATAATATATTATAATTAATATTAGCAACATCTCTCGACAAATAAAATCACTTTCCATTATTATAATCCAGATTTCTCAATGCTCTCCTAGCCTGAAAGGGGAAAAGATATAAAATTGACTTGTGAAATGGAAAGTATTAAAATAAAGCTTATGTATTACCTGTTGAGATATTCGATCATTAGGATAATTCATTAGAGTATTTAAATATTTGGAAGCTCCTAACCGCATTATTGCAGCCTTATTTGTCGCTTTAATAACAAGAAAATAATAACTAAATAAACTAATATTATTTGATTTGCAAGAAATAAAACGTACGATTAACTGAAAGATTACGCAATGCACGTGCGCATTGAGTTGCTAATTCTTCCAACAGCATTTGCTCTCGATCTCTTTTAGCATCAGAACTATCGGCTAGACCATCTGCAGCTAAGGATATTCCTAAGACAATTGGTTCCAAACCTCCTTCACGAACAATTTCAATTTCATTGCTATCTATAATGTATCAATAAAAACAACCTGGTTAAATTTCTCACATTTTATACAACTAATAATCATCTGACACAAAATAAAATTTTATTTCAATGAAGATTCCTACATTAACATGCAGTTTATAATTTTCACTGTACCGTTGACTGCAAGATTGGCTAGTGCGGCGATCGCTTCTATTCTAACAGCAATTTGCATTGAACCTGCTAATCGAACAAGTTTTGGTATTCCACCAGCTTCGGCAATGTGAGGTTTGTTATCTTAATAAACAAGATAGTAAATATTAGTATAGTTGATTATATGCAGTTGTAGAAGATATTAATCTTTAATGAAAGTGCTATTAAATAAGCTACTAACCAATATTTACGCCTAAATTTGCAAGTGCTTTCGCAGATTGTCTCTGAATCAAATCATTTGGACTATCCAATAATGTAATAAGTGATTCTATTGCGCCTTCGCTAGACATCAACTTTTGATTTTCAGCTATAAAATCAACAATTTGAAGGATAACATATAGCATATCCATGTCGGGAAAATGCAGAATAATGAAGTACTTGTGTTCAAATGAAACAGTTACGAATACATAATTAATTCAAACACTATAGTTACTAATTTATAAAATACCATTAACTGAAAGGTTAGCCAAAGCATGTGCCGCTAATCTTTGGACTTCTTGATCTACTGATCTGGTTAATGGAACAAGAAGTTTTAAACCACCAAATTCTACTATTTGTACTTGTCGATTAGGGTTAACAGCTTCATTCGCTAGCTTTTCTGCCACCTAATCATACAAAGTTAGTCTCTTAAAACATAAAATAAAAACAAAAGACTGTGGTTATTACTTCTCTTTGTAATGTTACATCTGCACTTTCAGCATAAACTATTAATCTTGACAAATTAACTTGCAAACTTTTTAAAAATGCGCTATCTACAGTAAATATAAAAACATACGAAGTAAAGAACATTATTCGGACGGCTATCTGTAAACTTGTTTGCAGTGACAAGACACTAATAAACAATGGACAATGATAGCCATTAGAGGGAATTAAAAAATCATTCAATACTGTAAAATAAATGTAGCGTTTTGATTTTGATTTTTGTTTTTTATTGTTTAGATTGATTAATTGATATTACCTTGCTCTTTATCCCCATCATCTTCTATTTCGAAATCGCTTTTCTTTTCAGGTTTCTTCTTGAAAAAGTTGAGCATTTGGAAATGTACAGTAGCAAGCCAAATCAGCAAATCATCAAATCAGCAAAATAGTTGTAGTAGCAATTTGTTCACTTGTACATTTTGACTTTTAATATTTTCATCATGGTGAGTGTTAAAATAATAAATAAGTTATATGGTTCGTACCGGTAAATTAATTGATGAGTAATTTTTAATTAATTAACTAATTAATTATAGGGCGTAGTTTGCTGCTATGCAATGATATTGCTATTATAAGAATTTATTATCCGAGGAAACAATAACGATATGATATTGTGATTAGTAGAAAAATGCAACGCACAGTCCCGACGTCCCACCGGAATGTCGGATGTTAAAAATAAGTTATTTAGTTATTATTATTATTATACTAAAAAACAATCTACTTCAGAGTTTTTGAAAGCAATCCTAAAAGTATTATCAAATTCACTATTACTTAAGTTGTACCATCAATGTCGGTTGTGGTGTACAGTATATGTCATATGTTGGCGTGTTGGCGTACTAATTAATTTTGACATCGCATATTCTAGTCTCAATATTGACATATTGGCTAGTCCATACATACTATAAATACTATATGATGTCAAATCCATTAAAATATGCTATTCGTGTGTTTGAAGATGTAAGTACCAAACCCATTTCCTCCATCGGTACCTTTACATCCCTAGATGGTATCGGCTTAATTGCTGGGTCAAGTGATAAAAATATCCGATTTTTAGACGTGGACACATTGGAAGAAATAAAAAAGAGCAAAGTTAATAAAAAGAGTGTCAGTTTCGTTGCAATATCTCAAATGGGGTTTGATGGAGAAGATCCTATCATAGTCACAGGTTGTAATTATTTGAACGATATTCTGGATAAACAATGGATTGTTAATTATTGAATAACTTATACGATATATCCTTCACGCTAGAGCCATGGTTTCTTGCGAAATATAACTGACCAATATTTCTATAATATATCATTGTGTATACAATATATTTATTTTACTACTCTTGTATTATCGCTCCATACTACAGGTGGTAAAGATAGTTCAGTTCAAATATGGGACCCAGAAGATGGAAGTGTTTCCAGAGAAATTAATTTACCAACCAAAGAAGTACGATCATTAGCGGTATATCAAGGAAGTGAAAGTTTACTGGTGGTTGGAACAAAAGATGCAAAAGTATTTGTGTGGGATCTAAAGCGAAACAACAAAGTCGCTTTGTTTGAAGGACATCGTGCAAGCGTTCATTGTGTTAATATAACTTCCTCTGTTACTGACTTTGAAACTCAAAATGATATGGATTACATTTGCATTGTTTCTGGAGGAGCTGATCGTACAGTTAGAAGTTGGGATTTAGTAACAGGGAAAAAACGAAAGAAATTTCGTCATGCACGATCTATTGCAACAATGTCTGTAGCTTACAAAGGAATTAGACCTATATTAGCTACTGGTGGTGTCGACCGTGCAGTTAATTTGTGGGATATAGAAACTGCTGTCCTTCTTCGACGATTAGAAGGTCATTTAGATCAAATTAACAGTTTAGCCTTGTGGGAAGGATATCAAACCTTGATTGTAACAGCGAGCAACGACCATACCATAAGAGTCTTTGATATTTTGACTGGAGAAAACGTGTGCATCCTATTGGGACATAAAGATTCTGTTTTGAGTCTGACTATTGCTGATAATGAAGATCCAAAAATTGTATCATGTTCAGAAGACCTATCATTAATACAATGGAGTCTAACTGATATAATAGAAGACTTCTTTTATTGCGATGGCGATCATTTGGGAGCAAGAAATATTACTCCCGCTTATCTCCCAAAGGTGGACTACGTTGCGCCGCCAGAGCTGGATAAATCACTTCTAACCAAGGAGCAAAGAAAACAAATACGAAAAGAAAAGAAAAGATCAAAGCGGAAGTATCGAGGAAAGAGTATTGATGAATTACTATTATCTTCAATTGAAAATGATATTTTGTCACAAGAAAAAGCGAACAATGCTCAACAAAGTAATAATGATCACACAACCCTGTTTTATGACTCAGGGGATAATGAAGATGATGATGAAGAAGAAACATTTCTTCGAACAGCAAAACCATCCGATGATTACACCAATGAAGATTTAATTCAGCCCAACGATTCGAACGAAAGCAATGCCAATAAAAATCAAAATTCTTATAATGATGCTGAAGGCGATACAATTATGCACATCCAAGATCCAAATAGAAGAAGCTATGTAAATATTAATGAAGACATGGTTGCTGAGCATTATACTCAAAAAGTGTCAATCGATTCTGTGGACGACCGAACTGAACTGCGTCCATCCACTGAGACGACAAGGTTACAATCGTTGAGTGAGGGTGATCAACTATCATCGAGTTTCTCACGCTCACTCAGTTTCATGTCAAATAAAGTCATGCCGATCGATGGTGTTGAAGCAACTGTAGAAAATAATTCCATTTCTCGCAAAAGTAGCTTTTCAAATTTAATTGGGCGGATTTTTAGTCGAAATCACAGTGCCTCAAACAATGTGTCTGTCTATGAGAATAATAACGATAAAACAAAAGAATTGGGAGCATCTTTAACTGAAGTTCAAATGAGCGATTCGAAAAGGCAAAATATTAAAGCATCTGACCAACGTATTCCCTCTGCCACTACCAATGAAACGGAGACTGTTAGTGACAGCATATCTGAACAGAAATTACACAACTTGATTGAAGACGCAACCGCGGAACAAACCCAATTATTGCATTCATATGTTAATAATACTAATAATTCTATGAATGGATTGACCAGTAGTAGTCTGCATAGTAGTCCAAGTATCAAATCAAAAGCTTATAATAATGCTAGTAATGCGCGGGCTGTTGTTGATGCAACACAACAACGGTATAACATTGCTGTGTTAGATCAAGAACTGGCAAAAGATAGAGAGAAACAAAGAGCAGCTGATAAACTAGCACAACGACTAAATTTATTAAAAGCCGATGAATCTAGTGACAACGGTAACAAAACAACCATTAACTCAAATCATTCGTCAAATAGTCTCGACGAAAAAGCATTGCTATTAGCTGAAAAGGCTGAGAAGCTAAAGAAACATCGTTTGCACGAATCAAGAAGAATGCAAAGTATGGAGCGCGCGAAAGAAAGGTCAACACAAGCTTTACAAAAGCGGTTAGAAGAATTAGCTCTTACTACGGTTAACGATCCTATTTTAAATAACACAATTGACGAAGGACACGACAGCGAAGAGAGTGATGATTAAAAGATATTTCAATTTAGTCAAATATATTTGTTGAGTCGCGACTCCTATCACGTGAACCACAATATTATTATCATTATTATTCCAAATATATCAACAGCACCATCCATATCTTTCAAATTGAACCATTAATTTTGCATTCAAATTGCTATGCTATTCTGACACAGCAAAATAAACTTGATCTAAACCATTCCCACATTTAACTATTTACTTTAGATCCAACTAGGGGTCATATTTTGAAGATGCAACTTAACTCTCTTATCACTTAATTTGCATTAAATATTATGATTATTATTTTGTCATAATAATTTTGAAAATATTTTTCTAACAATCGTTTACAATTGTAATATATTTAATGTTTATATCAACTGTTTTCGTGTGATGTTTTGTGATAAATGAGATTATTTGAAGTATTTAAATATGTATCACAGAGTTTATGATAAATCCTTTATTTTATTAGGATTGGCAACAAATACTTTTTGTCACAATATGGGGATATGAATCATTGCCAATAATTACTATGTAGAAATATATAGTTGTAGCATATCACATGTATATAACACCAACTTTTAAACGTTCATTTAAAAGCAGAGGACTACTCTCACTCGCCTGCTTATTTTTGTTACTTGATGAACAAAAATCAGGATTGATTGCTCTTATTTTTTTGCATATTCGAAATTCATCTGCCCCGAGGTTAATTAAGCGATAAATATCATTACGAATGTTTTCTGTGTTATAACAAAATTGTTCATCTTGTGTTGCCAAACTAGACAGTTTGCAGTATTTTTCATAGGCAACAGTTGCACTCAACGCTTCTTGCCGCTGAGCTAGATCTCTTGCAGCTCGGATGACGCGTAAACAAGCTATAATTTAATTATGAAAGATTACAACTCTTGCATTACAATCCAGTTTGTACAAGTACACATGATTACCTGGACATTCCTCTTCGCTAATTTGATTACAACTTATGCTTAGCTTTGATATTGATAAAATTAAACATATGAATAAGAAACTGAACATATCCATCTTCAGTTTTTTAATGTTCCAAAGTTCAGCTTATTGCATATAATCGAAGCTTAAGCTTTCATATCATGGGCAGCATTTGCGCAGAATTGAAGTATTGCTACTGTACTGCACGTACTGTATGATATAAACAACTTGTCCTAATCAGAATTTAAAATAAGGACAGGAGTAAAATAGAAATATACATATACGTATCGAGCATTGAGATTTGAATGATTGACTATTTATCACAGGCATGATGAAAAAATAATATAATTGTTAATGATTAAATTATATCCGATATTATATTTCTGTACTTTATTGCATATTTCTACATTAAAATAATGTATTATATACGCACAAGATTTTGAAGATTTTAACATTTTTATATTTTCATCATTACCATTAACTTTTTTATTGTTGTATGCCAAATAGTTACAGTATATACTGTATCTTGTTTGTTTTAAGTTGCAACAGTTGTTGTATTTATAACAAACCTTCTAGACTTTTTTTGTATTACATTTTACGTGTACCGGTATGCCGAATCCCCGAATCCCGAATCCTGGAGTTCTACAAACCACAGTATTATATATTTAATTTCTACCTTGATTATAGACATATCTGATACCCATATATATTCAATTGTATTTTTTATTTTCTGTTGTAATCAATGTCATCGGATTTAACTAATTTTTTAGTGATAGAATATTTGCGAGGTATTGCTGGAGCTGAAGAAGCAGCTGCAATTCTTTCACGAGTAACTGGAGTTTCTTATAACGAAGATAGCTTCAAACAATTTTCATTATCTCCAAATGAATTGCCTGAAATTATTAATTCTGGCATAAATTCTCTTGATATTAAGCCATACTCAAAAAATCTTGAATTGGCAAGAAACAATCCAAAGTTTGAATCATTTCTTGATGTTGTAGTAAAAAAAGGTTATTTTGAAGGAACTGAGGAAGATTCTGTGGAATATTTGAAGAGAAAAGCTAAGCTTATACAAAAGTTTAAAGAAAAGGCCGCTTCGTTAGGTCCAACTCCTGAGGAGATTCAACAACAAGCTGAGGAATTGAAAGTAAAAGGAAATGCGCTAATTAATGCAAAAGACTACGATGGAGCCATTAAGTATTACACTGAAGCGATTGAGTTAAGCAAAGATGGACCAAATTCACATGTTTATTACTCAAATAGAGCAGCTGCTTATTGCTACGTGAACAAACATCAAGAAGCAATTGATGATTGTCACAAATGTATCGAACTAAGTCCAGATTATAGTAAAGCTTATTCAAGATTAGGATTGGCAAACTTTTTTTTAAAAAGATATGAGGAAGCTGTTGAGGCCTATGAACGAGCTGTAGAATTAGAACCAGACAATAAAGGTAACAACTTATTATATCTACTTAAGCCTATTTTTAGTGAGTAATATATTTTCAGGAAATCGCGACTCTCTTCAACAAGCTAGAAATAAATTAAAGAAAAACAAGAATGCAGTAGCTTCAACTCCATCTAATTCAGCAGATGCAATGCCTGATTTGTCTGCACTTGCAGGTCTAATGGGTGGAGGTGGTGGAGGAGGTGTGCCGCCAGGTTTAGGCGGAATGATGAATAATCCTGCAATGAAACAAGCGATGGACAAGGTTGGTGGTACTGCAGGTTTAGCAAATTTAATGAAGGATCCACAAATGATGGCAATGGCACAGCAAATGATGAAAGACCCTGCAATGATGCAGCAAGCAATGTCGATGCTTGGTGGTGGAGGTGGTGCAGGTGGGTTACCAGATCTTGGGGCATTATCAGGAATGCTCGGTGGAGCAGGTGATACGGCTTCAAGTGGAGCTCCTTCAAGCAGTAGTAAAGGTGGAAAAAAACCATTTAAAGGGTTTGAAGAATGATTGTTTACATTTTGTAATCAACATAATAAATAAAGCATTATTAAGTGATTGAGATTACAATTTTAACAATTACAGTAAGAACACCTAAAATACAGTAACACTATCCATTAACACTTATCGTGTTAAAAATCTTTGATAAAATATATCATAAATTTTGGTGAGTAAATGTACAAAACTACCTTAGTTAGACAAATGATTGCTATATTATTAAGAACTCTTTAATCTAAATGCCAATGATATACTACCCAACTAAGTGTCAACCACATATGCATCTGTAACAGCCAAAGGGACACCAGTTGGAGTTCCGTGTACAATTTCAGACAATTTGCCATATCATTGATTAAAATACAAAATAATTGTTAATATTTCCATCATACACACACCATCTCTAAAAACATATTCGTTTGATATAAATAGATATATTATATGGTTATAATAAATTAAAATAAATGATACAGAATATTTATATATTTTTGTTACCCATAATTAACCATTTTCATATGAGTTGTATGAATTGAGTTATATATAGGGTTTTATTCATTTGGTTTGGAAAGCCCTCGAAGGGGCTAAGAAAGGATATGTAGATTGGTACAGTTATATTAATTAATTTTAATCGATTTCATAGTAAGGGGTCATTATAAACAAACAAAACATCTATATTGATATACAGCATAAAGTGGCTGGGGGTATTTGAAAAGAAAGAGTTATTTATTTGTTACCGAACGAAGTTATGATTCTGAAGAAGCTATTGAGCTTACTGTAGAGTAGATGTTTTTTTTACTTTGTATGAATGAATTGATGAAAATAATTTACTAATAGAACCAAAATTAAGAAGGTAAATATAAGGGATGTACTACACGAAGAGGCAATTTAGTGAATGTTAAGTTAATTTTGATTCATCCATTCATTCATAATACTCGTTTGTTTATTAATTAATTTTCCATATCATTTTGAAAATTCCAAATTCTGAACATCATGCATCATTTTCGTGCTGTGATTGAGTATTTCCAGTTAATTGTTCCATGCTTCACATATTATAATTGCGTTTTTATTAAAATGAGATTTAGTCCTTACATTTCCTTGACGTACTTTCTAAGCTTCATTTTCACTTCCTTAAGTTATCATTATGCAAGTTATAATGAAATCTCAATCAGTAAAAAGTCTCAACATCACAATATCTATAATGAAATTGTTGGTGGATATAATTTCAATGCTTATTCTTCGGCTAATAAAAGACTGGCTATGTCTGCTGATCTTTTGAATGGATTAGATGTATCTACCATCGCTCAAGTAATTGTTGCACCATTAGCAGTTATAGTCTCCCAATTAAAATCTCGTTCTGATTTAAACGAAATAAATACTAAATATAATGAGTTAGAAAAAGCATATAATCTTACGATTAACAAAGTGGATGATTTTGGTGGTGATATACGAGGAGCTCTTCAATCATACAAGAACTTATACGAAGGTGTCAATGTGAAGCTAGAAATGATAGCAAATTCTGAAAATGATCGATCAGAACTTGAAAAAACTCTGATCGGGTCTGCGGAAGCTATGAAGAGCGTAATATCTGAAGTAACAAAAATAAGAGACGACAATATATCAATAAAACAAATACTTGATGACAAATCAAATGGAATTAATTCTCGATTATCACAGATAGAAAATGAACAATTAAATTTTAAAAATAAATTAGATGAAACTCAATCCTTCGTTAAGGATGAAAGAAATCAATTGAAACGGGAATTAGATGTAATTGCTACAAACAGCTTCTCATCAATCACTGAGAAGGTGGAGTCAATGAAGAATAAATTGGATAATGTTGAATTGCAACTTAATCGTAATGGAAATGATAGTAAAAAACCTATCTACCAAAACGATAATAAAATAATAAATGATTTAAATGATTTTAAAAAAGAATTAAAATTAGTAAGTGAAAAATCACAACAAACTGAAAACAAAATAAAATCCATCGAAAATAATTTGATTCAATTAAAAAATGAAAATCAAAAAAGTATTAATGAATGTAATGTTTTATTAGAAAGCAAAATCAGTGCTTTTGAGAAAAAAGTATCGAAATTCAATGAAATTGTAAGTCAATCAGATAAAATAAATGAATCAATCAAAAATAAGAATGATAATAATGATGTTTTGGTTAATAAAATTAGTAATGATTTGTTGCAAAGTTGGAATGAAATACGTGATATTAAAAATAAACTTCAATATTTAGAAAATAATGATATTAATATTGGAAAGTCATTGCAATCTGAAATTAATAATCTAAATAATATAAAAAACTCTGTACAAGATATTATTGATTTTAAAAACAATGCAGAAAACCAAAACCAAGAAATTATTGAAAAAATCGAAAATATTCAAACAAATATTCAATCGAAAAGTGTATCTGAAAAAGAAAATATAAGTAATATTAATGCGATTATATCTAACTTACGTGCTGATTTGAATCAAATTGATAAGTTGATGATAAGTAATGTTTCCTCAATAAATGATAAACTTGAAAATTTTAATAAAAAGTTTGAAAATGCTGTTGTGACTCTTAAAGATTCGATTCTTTCAACGAATATGGATATTGATGACACTTTAGAACAAATTGATACCAGTAACAACTTCAAAAATGAACAATTGAAGTCGATTATTGAGCAATTTCAAACGAATTCTACTGGACAATTAAAGCTTGTTACTGAACGATTGAATGAATATGCTGGCAATTTAGATATGATTGGAATTAAAGCAACTGCTTTAGAAAAAACATTTTCAAATGATTTGAAAGAATATAAAGATATTATTAATAATTTCATTGAAAATTCTCAAAAAGAAAATGCTGTTGTATCAAATTCAGTCAAAGAAATTAACACAAATTTATTAAATAAACTCGAGGAAGAGAAATCTAATTTATTATCAAATATTTTAAATACAAATCAGTTGACAAAAAGTGAATTAACTGAAAAATTATATACATTAGAAAATAAAACTGAACGTGGCTTGAAAAAAATTGAAAATTCTCAATTAAATGCAATTGCTAAAGTCAAGGAATATGCTGATTCAAATGATGAATTCTTACAAAGTAAGCTTGAATTACGATTAAATTTGTTACAAAAAGATAATCGCCAATTGGAGGAAAATGTGGATGAGAAATTTAATGAAATTGAAACAATTGTTGATGTGAAAATTAATGATGCTATTGAAAATAATAGTATTAGAAAAAGATTAAAGCGTGTTGTTGGGAATGTTGGTAAATGGACAGTTAACAAAACAGGAAATGCGAAAAATTGGACATTTAATAAAGCCTCGACCATCAAGTCCACAGTAAGTGCAGGTGCATCATCAATCAAGTCTACAGTTGGTACAGGAGTGGGAGGATTAGTGTCATTTGTCAAAGGAATTAAATTAACGAATAATAATGATGAAAATACAATTGATTTGGATGATTTGTATGAATTAAATAATGAGTTAGAAAATGGTGAAATAAATGATAATTAATTTTGTGTTTTCTATAGATTGTAATGTATTATATTATAATTAATGGCATAACAGTATACTATTGCATTACAAAAATTATATTATTATCTATTGAATCTTAGCTGCTGAAGTGGATTTTATTCATTAAAATAATTTTTGACTTTTTTCTATTTTCAATTCATAAGAATGCAAGATAATTATATTAATTGATTTATAATTACATCCCTAACGATAAATCATTTTCTAGAAAAAGTAAGAAAAATATATGTTATTAGTTTTAAATGTATTCGTTAAAAGTAGCATAAATAAACCGTAGATAGCCTATGCATCTCACATTGATAAGGTTTTGATGTGTTGATATCTCATAATAATAAATACTTGATAAGTTGGTATTAGTTTCAGAGGTATTGTCTCATATCTGAGATATTGTTGAAATTAATAATATAAACTTTTCAAACTTTTAAAATTAATAATTGATTTAAATCAGAATCGTTTACATAAATGAAATCTCAATTCATTTTATATAACATTCTTGTTGTCGAAGAAGCAAAATCAATTCAGAAATCATTTTTATTCTTTTATCCTGAACATCATAATCATCAGAGATGTGGTTGGAATCTGTTTCCTTGTTGAGAATAATTGTTAATTCATTCAATAATTCATGATATAAACTTGCGCAAGACAAATAACCCTATGATATGATACAATTGTTAACAACAAACCAACAGCAATTATCCAGATAATGTAATAATGACTGTTTCTAATAATGCAATTTACATATATTTAACGTTTCTATAGCAACACCAAGGGGAATCATAAGTATTCAATTTTACGGTTTATGTTTTATATCTGCCATAGACATATAATCAAACTGAAAAAAACAAAAAAAAACGAGAAAGCCCCCTCTAATTGATTGAAAGTAATTCATATGTAAATTATCATAAATTACCTGTTGCAACATTCGAGGTAAAACTGAAACATGATCACAATCCAGATTAAAGGAATAATCTTCATTATTGGTATGATGGCCGGAAGAAGTATGATTTCTGTTCCTGGAGTTGTTATGAGAATTATTTTGGAAAAAAGGTTCATAATTATACGAAGATAACAATTTCTGACGAACTAAATTGTCCGCCATTATTAAATAATAAAATCGATAAGATTGAAGCAATACAATAACATCTACTTTCCCAACCTTCTCATTATTATTAGCATTATTATTACTAATTTCAAGAGAATGATCATCATAAGACTTGTACAAATTTATAATTATATTTTCTGATAATTGTTTATTAATAGAATTCAATAAATCATTGTACTTAGTCAAAGTATTTAATTGGAAAATGGGAAGAAAATATGATTCATTGAATTTATTTTTCACATTTTGAGTCATAATATGAAGATTATTAGGGTTTGTATTGCTTGAAGAATGAGAAAGAATCTTAAAATAAAATAATGGTGACTGAACACCTAAATAAATGGAATTATTATCATTATTTCTGTTACAATAATTATCATGTATTGTATGTAACAATAAGTTTGATAAAAAAGATGAAGAATTATGATTAGTTTGATTATGTGAATATAACACATCCATCATAAGTGAAATATATATGATATAATCTCGTTGGGAATGGAATGGAATAGGAACATTACATTCGCAATAATAACTTGTATTATTATTACTTTTTCTGAAATGAATGTTATAATTATAAGTCGATTGTATTTTATTTGATTCGAATAAAGAATAAGGTGATTCAACTATAATTGTAAACTGCTTTGATTGAAGAATGTTGACAATTGCAGATGATTCTGTTGAAATAGTTAATATTATACCTTTATTATGATATGATGAAGACAATCTATTATCAAAATTAATTTTTAACATTAAATGTTCATGCCATAACCCAAGTCCTCTATAATTGTATGACAGGGGATCATCATCAATATTTATATTATTAGTATCACTTAGCTTGTCAGAGTAAGCGATCAGTGGTAATAATAATTCGAAATTCGAAATTTCATTGGTAATATTCTTATTCATATCCTCAATTACTTCGTGGTCATTTTCTAAAATATTTATTTCTTCTAAATTATTGTCAATAAAACTTGAAAACACGTTATTATTATTATTATTATCTGTACAATAATTATCAAAATTAAAAAGTTGATGAAATACGAAATTTAATTTTTCAGATAATAAACTGGAATTAGCATCGACAGGTAGTTCGAACTTATTTGATAATATTTGAAACGAATTATCATTGCTACGATATGATGAACTGGACAATGGTTCCTCATCAATAACCGTAACTATATGACCAGAGCGACCATCAAAATGTAAATCTGATGAAATTCCGATAATATCAATATTATATATTTCACATAATACTCTTTTACGAATAGAAATAATATTTGATTTGAAATAATCGCTATTTTCTTTTGATAATGTGAAGTAATTACTTCTTTCAATAT
This sequence comes from Epipyxis sp. PR26KG, assembly GCA_015144975.1. Lineage (NCBI taxonomy): Eukaryota > Chrysophyceae > Chromulinales > Dinobryaceae > Epipyxis > Epipyxis sp. PR26KG. The sequence continues at coordinate 15,464 of VKHH01006308.1, forward strand.
TATTATCAATTTTTAATGAATATAAACATTGCTCATCGATGAAAAGATAATAATCGTTAGTTATTTTGATAATCTTTTCGATCAAAAAATTATTATGACTATGATTATGAAAGATATTTGAGTTAATAAAATTATTGTTTTTGATTCCACTAACATTAATTTTACCAGATTTTTCAAATATTATCAAACAAGAATTCGAATGTTTATTGTTGTGATTGAATTCATGATATAACTCAATGGACAAAATTGAGGAGCTGTAACTGGTAAGGAATTCAGCAACTATATTGTGATGATGTGAAGATGTAATTGAATCAATTAATGACAACGAAATTAATAGCCAATAAACATCACCATTTTCACATCCTATTATTACCATAATATGATCAGACGATACATATGACAATTTATGACATGATCCCAAGATTGTCTCGATTATTTTTTGCTGAAAAGGACAACTACCATTCATAGCCAACACAGTTGTTGGATTACAATCAAAAGTATGATTATTTTTGTAAATAAAATGATTTTCGTAACGATTCAATTTGATTTCGACAAGTTTTTCATTAACATCAAAATTATTTGTAAAATTAATAATTTTTACATTATCATTCTCGCCAATCATAAACAATAAATCATCATCGTTGGTCTCGGTCTCATAAAAATAAAGTAAAGTGCAAGCATTATTTAGTTTACAAATCGGTTTTAATATCCAACAGGAAATATTATTATAGTTGTTAGTAACGCTTGAATAGCCGTCATGAATATGTTTACCATTATTTTGCAATAAATTATCTAACGAGATTTCAATTCCATAAACTTCTCCATTGCTTAAACCTAGGACAATTCTTAACACAGAGAGATGAAAGATTTGATTGGTGTTGATCTTATGATTTAGAGCGAGAATCTTACACTTATTGCCGCTACCGTTCTTGGTTTTGATTGTGGTGACAAAAATTCTTTCTCCATCGCAATAACTTCCAGTTTCATTATCAATAGATTTGAATATTTCCAGAATCATATATTTTGCTTTTACAATTAGCGAATCGTTACGGAGTTTTACTATTGATATGGTATTCAATATTGATCTACTCTTTCTACAATTATCAATTTTATCATTCATTTTATAAAAATTGTTTTATACCAAAGCAAAAAATCTAATATGCAATAAAAAGAACTACATAACAACTATAAAACAATTATAAAGTTGTAGCGTTACAATGTTACAATTGTACAGCAGTATAAAATAAAGTTATGTGCTGCTAGTCGGGCATATACGATATGGCGATATGAACGAATTGAACTGTTGCCTTGTTGGTGTGAGGCCAGTAAAATAATAATAAGAAGAAGTATAAGAGGATAAGATATAAGATATAAGAAAAAACACAACAACAAAAGAAGATATAGACAGAGAAGAGAGAAAAGAGAGGCAGTTTCGGTTTTATAATTATTATATATATACATATTTTTTTCCATTTTATATTATGTTATTATTAGGCATTTGATTTGCTCGATGGATTTTTATTTAATTTATCAAAAAAACTGTTATATATTTAATTTATAATCTTCTCAGAGTTAAAGTTTGAACTTATCAAACGAATAAGTTACGTATAATTTTTATTACTGCAGCAACAGCAGAACAGCAGTGATATGCCGTTATGGTTCATCACCATTATCTTGATATACTTCATAGGCATTTCCAACTCCCAATTAGAATTATGTCAATCAAATTGTGAATCTTCAGATCGATTAGTTGGTCCAACACGAATGACCGGAACGCAGCCACATCCATGGTCAATTACAGAATACCCCACTGGTTTTAGTGGATTTTGTAAATTAGGGTGTACTTTATTCTTTTCTGAAACTCCCCGGAATTCTACTTGCCAAAATTTATGTGGTTATTTCTATCGTTATAAAGTAACTTCCCAGTATTCCGATTTAGCTGAAGAAGCTAAACTGGAGTGTCAAGATGGTTGCGAAATTGCTCTCACTGTATGTCAAGCTGGTTATTACTGCTCATCAGGCGAAATGACGGCTTGTCCTCCGGGAACATATCGTGAAGCAGTCACCGATATTTCAATATTAGCTCTAGGTAACTATTATCACCAATCAATATCATATAGGATCCATCTGTTTAATGTCTGTCGATATTTCTCGAGAATTGTTGAACAAGAACAACTGTTTGTTTATCTGAGCTTGTGATATTATGCTTTTGTCTACTTCATCTCTACTATATAGATAAAGCGCACAGTTGCACAGCATGTCCATATGGGAGGTATAGATCCGCAAGTAAGGGTGCAAGTGCTGATGAATGTACTAAATGTCCAATAGGAAAATATGCAAATGTTACAGGAAGTGTGAAAGATTCAGGTAAGAGCATTTTGTAAAATGTGATGCAATTGATGCGACTGAATTTATTTTTCGATGAACAGATTGTCAACGTTGTCCAGCTGGAAAGAATGCTGAAGAACCTGGAATGAAATTATGTAAGTGTATCACACAAGAGTCGTGTAATTTGGAAATTAATGGAATTGAATACTTTGGTGACAAAAATGGAGTCGATTTCAATCGTGAGACAATTCCATTCATTGGTAGATGGTGATTTCACGACTATATATTCACACACTGTATAAAATAAAATACAAACAGGTTTTTAATCAGACTGAAGAAGATAGTTTCATTCAGATACAAATAATTATACGAATTAGATTTCAACGATGTATCATAGTAGCTTGGTTGCGACATCTTCTTTAGTTTTCTTAGTTGTAGCCTTTAAATTGACTAAACATTTCCCAATACTTATCTTTCACAACTTTATTTTTTAACAACTCTGATCGATCCTCTTGCAAATAGAATGCATCGCTTGCCCGTTGAACGGCTAATGCACCCCCATCTCTCGCTATTGGTATCACTGCTTTGATAAGAGTTTCACCAAGGAATAGAAAAACATCCAAACTGGTTAAAATAAAACGTAAAGTTCTCGTTTCTTTCGTTTCTTCAGCTTCTGCAGTTGTTTCAACCACACTTTCAATACTGTTTGTATCTTCTACGGTTGTGTTATCGAACAATTTAAATTTATTGACATCCAACGTGCTCCAATCAATCAAAATGACTTTATTTCGGTCAATTTCTTGTAAAGTTGGCGAGTTGAACGTTTGCTGCTTTGTTTTGAAAGAGATATCATTATCAGGATTACTATTATCTGAAATATTAGCATTAGCATACGCAGATGATATCAGATTGAGTGGAGACCATTTAACTTCAACATTTTGACTAATTTCTTCGCTTTTTCGATCAATTTCGTTGGTAATTTGATATTCATCCAACTGTTCCATTTTGGAGAATAAGTCAATCATTTGTTCGTGAGCCGTCGAAACCACTTCCAATCTAGAAGCAATTAGAAGTCTTCTATTTTCGAGCACTTCAAAATCACATTCCTGGCCGATTTGAATGCGATTAACATTTTTTAAATGAGCATTTCTAATCACTTTCACCGTTAAGTCTAATTGATCGGCAACAAAATATAACGATCCTAAACCTTCACGACAATTTGATATATCACTTCTATCCACTAAGAACACCTTATCAAGAAGTCCTTTCCTAGCGACATTTAATGCAACAGCTAATTTAGATTCTAAAGAATCTGCTGCAAGTTTCGCTAATCGCAATTTTTGAATATTCATTTCAATCCCCGATATAATCAACCCTAATTTGCGCTTATCGTCTGATCCGACAAAGTCAGAAGTAGATGTTGCCAAAGATTGAACTTCTTGTGAAAAGGATGAAATTGAATCTAAATCTTTACTTAAGTTCGAGAAATCCCCACTTATCGCCATGGTTAAAAGAGTCGATATAATATTTGACCCTGATAACGGTTTTGAATCACTTGGCTTCAATGTTTTTTCATCTAATACAGCTACACTTTCATTTGCTGCACTAATCAGTTGAACATCAACAACATCAGTTTCAACTATTAATGAGCTTATCAATTTTCCAACTTTAGAATAAGCAATTTGACTTTTCTCTGTAAAGTCATCATTACTGTTATCCAATGTTTTCTTTTCCGAACTGCGAAGAGATCGCATGTTTTTCTGAATTGTTGGTGAAATATTTTTATCATCATTACCAAATGGCAAAAATTTGTTGAAGATACTCTTATCCTTTGTCGAGGATTTCAATTCTTCAGAAATAACTCGTCGTTCATAATCATACTTTAATTTATTCGGTAGAACTTTAACAGATCGATATAACGAGTCAACGCTTCCCCCAGAGTTCTACACATATAAATAAGCGTGAAGTCATTTACAATATCAACTAATCTATTTAGACTATAGATCATAGCATAATATATTGATATTCGATAGAATAAATAATAGCACGACGTATTTTTTATTCATTATTTATAATTTATTATTTGCTTCATTTTAATAATCACTCACAGTTTGCTTTTTACTTCGTTGAGATTGAACTCTTTGTTTAGTTGTGGACGCATCGAAATTTCCTAAGAGTTGGGTAGATAATGTTGGATCTATACCAGATTTAACAAGATTCCATCCATCCTTCCTTGTAGATATTTCTTGTATTTTTCCTGGAAGAGCAGCAAGCGGTCTGCAAAAGTATGGTATTTTATTTTAATAAAAGAACTTGTAATTATTATAACATAGAATTTACTTTTGCAAACTTTCAAATCCGTACAACAAAAGTTGAGTATCTTTACTTGCTTTCCTGGCAATAAAAGATCCAGCGGTTGCAGTGATTCGAATATCTCTTTCAACTTTTGCACCTACTGCAAATCTAAATGATTCTATTTGTTTTTCTACTTTATACCAAAAACTGGTAATATTTTCCTGAAGTCAGAAAACATGAATTATAAAAACAATTAATTGCTCAATAAAGATTTTATACCTTTATTTCAAAGAGTGTTCGGAAAGTTGTCGAATTAAATTTATAACCATTGTCAAACCATTTAAAATTAGGTTCAAATTCTTTGAAAAACGTAATAGACGTTGCAGGTTGAGATTTTTTAGCAGACGATTTAAAACTTGTGGTGGTTGCAGATGAAGAATTTTTATTTGGAAGGTCTGATGTTGTTGCAGATGTTGCTAAGCAGATGAAAGAGTTACATCGATTGTGTATTTCTCTCTTTCTTGGTTCAGTTATCTTACGATGAAATTTAGCACAGGTTTTCAATGCCTTAATATTTAATAGACTGAAAAGATTCAATAGTACCCAATAAGTTAACCTTCGCATGATCTCAACTGAGATTATTTAAATAATAATACTGTACATAATATCATTGTTGTGTTATATATTATATATTATGTATTGAATATTGTAAAGACATTAATATTATACAGTACATACATATTAATAAGTCATTATGTAAGCTGATCAAAAACTAATGAAAAATCGGATGGAAATAGTCTTTAAGAATAGAATAAAGAAAGAAAAGGTTTACTTTTTATTATTATTTTGATTTTTGAACATAAAAAGATTGTTGAGCGGATGAAAGATATACCGGATGAATGGTTTGATGAACGACAAACCTTTACCTTTTTTCAAAAAAAAACATCGAATTTTAGCAAATCAAACACATCAAACTTCATTTTACATTGAATTGAATAAAGGAAAATTACTTAGAAGATTAAATATGAAAATAAAAGTTTTCCAGATATTTCTCTATGAAAATGGATGAGAAGCGACGCAAATCAGGAATCGATAGAACAGTTCTTGGTCTGAGACTTTACCCTTATACCAAGCTCGCTTTCAAAAATAAAGGTAAGATTCAGCTATTATTATTACTATTTAATAACAACACATTATTATTATTAGCTGCTCGCTGCTGCAAGAAGAAGTAGTAATAATAATAATATAATAATAATATATATATATAATAATACAATAACATTATAATTAACAAATTTATTATTATTTAAGTAATTCGTCATCAATAATATTATTGATTTATTATACTACCACTAGGAGAGACGGAAACAATAATAATAATAATAATAATAATAATAATAATAATAATAATAATGTTTTAAGAGATATTTGATCTTTTATTTTCTT
>VKHH01006309.1:0-21529 GCA_015144975.1 Epipyxis sp. PR26KG
TCATAAAGTAGACAATCTGATACTTTTCTGTTAGCTGAAGAGTTTTGTTACCGTACTGATTTTTAATAAATCCAAGACTCCAACGATTGCGCGAAACCGTAAGAGTATGCGTCGAGAATTTTTTGCTGTTTTTTGATAAATTTTAGCTGATGCAATAAATACTGAACATTGAACCAACCAATTTACTACTAAAGTTTTGTAATTTATATTGCTTAAAGAGCTGTTGTCAGTTTGATCTTAATTTTGCTTGAGTAACTTCCAAATTCAAAAACTTATTTCAGTCATATTCAATTGGGTGTTGAACTTTGGTAAGCAAGATGAAATTTTACCATAGATTACTCTTTCTTAGTTGCATATTTAACTACTAGTTTGAATCCTTTGTCTCGTAATTGATTTGCCCATAGCTTGCCCCACACTTTTAACTTTTTAAATTCAAAATATAGATTTTATAATGATCAATCAAAAATCAATTAATATTCAATTAACTGAAATAAAACAAATGGTAAAATGACACCAGCTTTAATAGCTGCGGAAACTGCTGAATTGAATTTGAAAATGTTTTTGTTAAGTAAAAAATTAACAAAAAACAGCAAAAAATTCTCGACACATACTCTTACGGTTTCGCGCAATCGTTTCGGCTAACTGGTTCTACACTCTTATTTGTCGACCGTTAGCCGTTTCAGTATTTTCCACTTAAAGTTTAAAACAATTGATTTTTTTAAATGAAAATCAATCATTTCTTTCATTCGGATCAACCCATGACGACTCTCCTGTTGTAACATTGAAGTAATAATGTGCTCCAGAAGATTCATCTACATGCTTTTCCCAGTCATTATCATCTCCTTTATTTTCACTTTGTGTATTTATGACATTATTATTATTATTATCGATTGGATTACTATCATCCTGATGAACCGCAGCTGTTACAGTATCAGTATTATTATTATTACTATGTGCATTATCAACAGAGGTGGTCCAAACCCCTTCATTTGTGCCATACTGTCCATCAGTATCAGGATAAGCAAGTTGAGGATATAACTGATTAATCATATCATCTACACCAGATTCATCTAACTTTGTTCTTTTAGCATCAGGTAGCTGGTAACCAATAGGATATTCGAATTCAGCTGGTTTCAAACTGATTCCTTTCGACTGCAAAAGACCAATAATAGCATCTTTATCAGCTCGTTCGATCGAATCCTGTGCTACAGGGTTAGGGTCGTCATGTGCCCAACGAATACTCAAAATTTCACCTTTATCTAAAGTTTGACAAGTCATCGCTTCCTTTGCGAATTCTATTTTTATAATAATAATAATAAAAATAATGGTAAAAATATAATATAATATTATCACAAATTTTGAGAAATATTTTGATATGATACCTGCTGATGTACGCAATCTGTATCGAGGAAAAGCAATACTTATTCGATGGATAACATTAATACTTTCAACTTCACCCCACTCGCCGAAATGACGCCATAATGCATCCTCTAAACTTTTCGGTGAATTATATTTTGTTTTTAAAAGATTTCCAACAAATAATGTTCTGCATGGCTTCATAAATGTTCCAACCTATACAAATATATTACAAAAAATTATTTTTAATTTTAATACCTATAATTTGGTATGACTTACTCCGTTCATATCGTCGCGATGTTTATTGTGACGCTGTCTTCCAAAACAATCAAATAATTCATCACAATGTGCATCATCTTCAGGCAAAGGAATGCGGTGATAAAATATACAATCAGCACCTTTCGCACAAATCCCATGCGCAAAATATAAACAAAAATATTTTCGATGTTTTTTGTCTGGATTCGCAGTGTCAGCTTTAGTGTATCCTATAAATAGTATATTTGTCATTTTATAATAATCATTAATAAAAAGAATTTTATTAAAATTATATTGTTGCAATAATAACAATAATATAATTTGAAAGTACATACAATACCTGCATCGGTTTCTAACACACATCGATCAGAAGCTGGTTCTTTGTCAGCTTTATTGTCTTGAGATTCACCTAAAAACCTACCATACCAAATATTAAATTCATTTGCACCTTCTAAATGATACTTCTTTGGGTCTACAAATTCTTTTTGCTTTCGAGCTGGTCGTTGTAGATATTTACGATTCATTTCGTGATAAAGTTGAGCTGCAGTAGATCCAGCTTTGCCTCGTCCAAACCATCCTAAAAAATTGAATCAGTAACAAAAAGATGTTTTGAGATTGGAAATAGAAATTGTACTGACCTGAGGCTAGAGGAGTTGGACCCATTTCAGCTGGACGTTCCCATTGTGTTACACCAGTTTGTGAATTGTAATAATATCTACATGTAAAAGGATAAAATCGCAAAGTAAGTAAACAATAAAACATCAATTTAAAACAATTTTTATTCTTACAATTGTTTGGAAGCGGGATCTAATACTTCTTGCCAACATATTTCGACTCCACTTTGCAAAGCACTTAGAGCTGGATCCATTACATAATTATTTAAACCTTGCGGCTTCTGCTTCTTACATCGCGAACAACGTGGTCTACAGAAATTCAAGGTATTAGAAGATATTCGAATGCGAATGGTTTACAAAAATAATGTATACTGTACCTAGCAGCGTAGTTCTCTTGGTTACAAGAATTACAGTTCCAATTAGATTCAAATACTGTGAATAATTGATTTGCTTTTCCAATTGTTGCAACTGCGGTTAATTTACGAGGCAATCCTTGACTTTCACTCATTTTGTGTTATATGCTATTTGCTATTTATCACACACAGATGATTCACTTTAACTTAATCCCAAAATTCTTCAAGATCTCATCAAAATGAGTTGATATGTTAGAGGTGAAAAATGGACATTATTATGATTACGAATGAATATAATAATTTTACCGTATTTTCTATTTCCACACACCGGTAACCCAGTGTTGCAAGTGTTCGCTCAAAACCAGCATTTCTTATATTTTACTTAATTTTTAAAGTATTTCTATGAGAAATTTAACAGGAATTGTAGAAAAGAATATTAACTTATTGTTGCAATAATCAACCGTTTCGTTTCTCTGCCAAAAAAAAAAACACAAGTTGTTTATTTTACTTATTATATGAAGGAAATGCTAATAATGAAGCTGATGCTTATCAACTAATAGTGTTGTGAAATTGAGATTATCTCAAAAATTTGTGAATAACAATATTGAATTAAAATGGCTGAATTAACAGAGGCGCGTAAACGAGAAATCGATGAAACTATGAACAACAAGCTATTGAATATTGCCAAGGAGTTGGAAATAAAAAACTTTGAAGCAGATAATTTATTATCATATATTAATCAACAGCAACAGCAAGCCTTTGCTTTGGAAGAAAAAGAAGCAGAAGAGTTGAAAAAAAGAGGGATTATAATTGGACAACATATACCATCCCTTAAAAGCAAACTGAATATTGATAAACAATTATTGGCAAACTATGGAGCATTGTCTTCCAATATGCTCATAGCAAAAGATTTGATCGATGCGAATTTAACTGAGTTTAATCGACGCTGTGGCAATCTACCAATATCGGATTTAGCTGCAGCAAAACAATTACAACATAAGCAAAATAAGGCACAAGAGGTAGAAGATGTTCCGCATTATACTGAGTATAATTCAAATACCAAATTGCGACAAGAAAATACATCAGTTCGATTTCAAGAAACGCTGAAAAATCATGAAACAAAGCGCCTTGCAATGAGCTCTACTATTGAATCAAAAGTTGATTCTAAACTTCCAAAAAATAAAACCAAAATAGTATTATCAGCTGAAAAGAGGATTGAGAATGAGAACATTCTAAAATCGATTAATCATAAGTTAAATTATTTGAAAAATCCAAGAAATCATGATTTTGGAGTTACGAAAATGCTTACAAAATCAAAGGCTCATTTTGAGGCAATGAAAAACACCATGGCAGAGGAAACAAGTGGTTTGAAAAGCTATAAACAATCCAAAATAACCAACAATCCATTGTTTATAGCCAATCCAAGTAGTCTCAATTTCTCTGATTACAATGTAGGTGAAGTATATTCACAAACACTCTCATTTCGAAATATATCAGCTGTTTCAAGATCACTTCGCTTGTTTCAACCAAGAAATGGATTTTTTTCATTTTCCCCATTGAGATATCCGGCCAATGCGAATGGTGGAATGGTAGCTCCTGGTATGAGTGTTGTAACAACAGTTCAATTTAAACCAACTTCATTAGGCGATTTCATTGATGAGATCCGCGTTGATACTGAGAGTGGATCATTTGAAGTGAGATTATCAGCAAAGAGAGAACCACCAAATCTCAGCTTGTCGTCAGTATTAGATATCGGTAATAGTTTAGTTGGTGATGCAATTCGTGTTTCGTTATTATGTATGAATACAGGAGGAGTTGGTCGATTTCGTTTGGCTTCATTTGAAGAAATTCCTAATCCAAATGATTGTGAAGTAAGTCAAGATGAAACTGTTTTTGATTGCTTAAGAATCAAACCTTTTACTATATATCCAACTGAGTTTATGCTTAATAAAGATGAATCAGTTGAATTAAATGTTGAATTCGTACCTTTGACACTTGGTATTCATCGACAGTCATTCTATATTAAATGTGATAATGGTCAAGTTCGTAATTTCACAGTCCAAGGGTTTAGCAAGCAAGTTAATGTATTAGTAACCGAAATAAATTCGGTTGAATACAATAGTTCTAAAGAGAGTTTATATCAAGATATTTATTTCCCTCCAGCTTGTATAAATTATGAACAATCTCAACATGTCATGATTGCAAATGAAACTGGACTACCTATTGAATATGAATGGGTTTGGATTAATGAAGATGTTCCACAGCAAGAATTCATTGAAGTTGGACAACAGAAATTAAGGGATAGAATCTCAGCATCCAGAAATAGACTTGATTCTCCGGACAATAACTTGTCAGATAAATTCATGGATCTTGAAACACCATTCAAACAAAAAAATATAATAGATTTTCAATCTCCTGATGCAATCAGAAGTGTACCTGATAATAGGTTGCAGTTAATAACACCTGATAATGTTGATAATAAGATTCAAATTACTCCAAATCAGAAGAAATCATTATTGAAGTCATTAAGTGAAGTTGATGTGACATCTTCATTTGCAAATCGTGTGGCATGTGAAGGATTTGAACTGTTTCCTGCTCGTGGTGTAATTAATGTTGATGGTTCTGAACGATTTAATGTTGCATTTACTCCTTCAGCAACATCACGTGCTAATTTAAGGGCTGTTATGATGATAAAATCAATTCCAATATCATCATATCCAAGTTCAAACCAAGAATTATTTTTAAATCAACTTGTTACTAACGGTAAGCACTGATAGTGACGCATAATAACATAAATCATGTTTTAAAATTTGGTTAACTTGTTTTATAGGACATGGAGAATTTCCTCAGCTATGCAGTGAGTTAGAACAAATGGGTTTTGTCGGGAAAGTTGATTCTTATATTAAGAACAATGGTGATATTTTGTTTGAAAAGCCCCTTTTGAGTATTTATTCATTGATTCAATTAGTATCGAATCAAATACAAGATGATACAGGGAATAATGCAATAGAGTTTCAAAGTGCTATTGTACGCATTGCAAATATGACGAGGAAATTAATTGATCATTTGTTTGTGTTTCGCAAGAACCAGTCTCGTCGAGATGATGATAGTACCATCCGGATAGAAGACCTATCAGTTGAGCCGATTGAAGAATCTTCTGATAATGACAATAGTGATGCTGATGATATTGATGAAAGTGAGAATGAATTGAATGAAATCGATCCAATTGATAATAAAACTTCAAAATCATCGAAAATTCCGATTTTAGTTGAATTGTATGAATGGATTAACAAACGAGAAGATAATAAAAATGATCAAATAGAGCACTCTGATCCTAAAATGATATTACCAATGAAAATAACAGAATTCATGCCTGGTAATGCTATTCATCATAAATATAATAGACATTCCAATTCATTAAGCAGTTTCAATTCTTTTGAAGAAAATTTATTAAAAGATATTTTTGTTGATGTTCCTAATAGTCTACTATTGCTAGGAACTGATATTTGTAACATATTGAATTATCAAGTGAAACACGAAGCGATAGAATATTTGAAAGATAATTCACTTATGAATGTTCCAAGTATTAATTTCTTAGTATCAGGTGAAGGCATGTTACCAAAAGTCAAAATAACTCCACCTTTGATTAAAACAACACAATATGATTGTGATATTGGATCATCTTATCAGAAAGAAATAATAATTTCAAATCATAATTCAACAACAATTGAAGTGAATTTATCACATATAAAATATCATGTGGAAAGAATTGCTTCTTCTTTTTCATATTCTCCAACTATTCAACTTCAAACTGTTGGACAAAATGATAGTACAAACCAAACAAATATTAATGAGGATGTCATTATTTCATTTAATACTCCATTTCTAATTCTTATGCCTAATACTAGTGCAACGGTTATCTGTTCATTTATCATAAATAATATTGGTCACTTTTCGATTATTATCGATTTGACAGAAAATGTTGTTAAACCTCATAATACATTAATTGATAATATTTATATTGAAGCATTTGTAAATGGACCCAAAATAAGATTTGATGTTGCAGAAATCGACTTAGGATTAGTTGCAGTTGGTGAAGAAACTAAACAAATACTTACTTTTCGAAATGAATCGAATGTACCTGCTGTATTTTATTTTAAAGCTTCTATGCAAGCTGATATGATAAATAATATCACAGCAAATAGTAATAATCCAAGTACAGCCTTAGCACTTGGATCAGCTCGAGGTTCTATCGTGACAAGTGGATCAAATTCAGGTCGTCAACGAGGTGAAGGAGGGAGTCAAGGTCAAGGCGGTATGCTGTCAAGTCGATCACAAAATAGTTCTCGTTTAAGTACATTTCGAAGCGAAGATGGGTTTTCTCTTCCTGGATCACAGAATGGTTCACAATCATCTGATAATTTTCATATCGATTTAAAGTTTGCTGTAATTACAATCGAGCCATCGAATAGTATCATTGAACCTAATCAAGCATTTTCAGTGACGATTATTGGGAAGACTGGGAAATCTCCACAGCGGATCCGTGGTATTATTGAGTGTAGATTATTCGATTTTTCTAATAGATTCGAAATTGTGAGTAATTTCTTAAATATTCGAGGAGAAGTTCAATCTCCGAGTACCATAATGACACCAATAAACAATAACCTCGGTATCGTATATGTGGGAATCCCGATTATCTTCACAGTATATTTAGAAAATTTATGTAATTTACCAACAAAATATAAAATATCTCGTCCAGGAGGACCATCTACGCTTTATAAAATTGAATATCAGAATAATTGTTATAAAGGAACTTTATTAGCAAAAGAAAGAATTCCAATAATAATAACATTTACTGCACTTCAACCAGGTTCGATTGATGATATTATCTCAAATAAAATATTTGGTGCAAAATATCCTCTTGGATTTAGTATTAAAGCTATTGCTAAAACAATATCCTTAGAATTTATTAACTTACCGTCATCAAATGATAACAGCAAAGCTATCATACCACTACCATTAGGCAAACCAACAGATCCACAATATTATTCTCAAAACAAAGTTCCGGATCCACAACCGATCTATCCTTTAGTAATTGGAGATGTCCCATTATATGAAAGAAGAAAAATAAGTTTTGTTATTCGAAATTTGTCTGCGATTCCTATTACATTTGAAATAACACCGAAAAAATATAAAGTTTTAGAAAAATTGAAAAAACAATTTTCAAAAACAACTGATATTATTTTAAAGAAAACAATTCGAAATGATTTATTATTAACACCACATGAAGATGGTTTAGATATATTTCATTCAGCAGCTGGTAAAGAATATCTTAATTTTGATATTCAAAGACAAGAAGATAAGAAATTTCTGAAGAATAATTTAGGTGCTTCATATGAAATTGATGTTCGAAATGGAATTATTCAGCCATGGCAATTACAAGTAGTTACAATTAATGCATATAATGATATACCTGGCTGTTATGATGATGAAATTATATGCACAATACAAAATGAGTTTTCTTCTATTAAAGAAGGTATTCCAATTTTAGCTGCAATGCATGCTTTAAAACGAACGAATCTCACACGATCCAGTGGTTTATTAGGAGATAGTTCAAGTAATAATGAATTAGTTTCAGTTGATAATTCTACAGCAAATCAATCGTTTTATCTTCCAATCAAAATGACTATAATTGGATGTCCTATGATAATCGAGAAAAACTCATTAGGAATGTCAAAATATTATAAAAATGTTCCAAAACAACGTCTTGGTGCTCAATTATTATTAATGGGTTCATCATCATTAGATGGAGAGATACTAAAGAAAGAATTCTATGTTCGAAATAATGGTTCAAAACCTGGGAAAATAATGTGGAATATTGAAAGTGTCGTCGAGAGCATGAAAGGTCCTTTAAAGATCTCTATTACCGGTAGCAAAGTAGCATTTCAACATTGGAGTGATATAACAAATAATTCTCCATATACTATAGAGCCAATTTCATCAATAGTTAAACCATATGATAATGCGAAATTTATCGTCACTCTGCCGTGTAACAATAAACTTGGGAAAGAAGTTGCTAAATTCACAGGTAACAACATTACTCCGGATTGTTTATTGTTATATCTTGAATAGACTCAGCTATATTCCATTCTGATTTTAATGGCCCATATTAAACATACAATTATTTTTATTACAATTATAATTATTTTATCATATAATAATTTATAATAATTGTAAATGTAATTATTATCATTATTGTTCTGTTTGTAGGCTCTGTAGTATTTGAGGATGATCTTCAAATAACTGATAAGGTATCATTTGCTGAAGATGATGAATTAATTCCATCAAAACAAAATAATAAATTCAAAATATTATTATTTGCTGAAGGGGAATATCAAAATCCTTGTTTTTTAATTGATAAAAATAAGATTATGATAACATCAAATGTAACAAAAGCTAATTCACAAATGGCAATTAATTTAAAAGCTATTTCAACATCATTATTTGAAAAGAAAAATAATATAGATTCTGTTAATAATTATAATAATGTTAGTTTTGTTGAAGATGTTTGTGTGAAAACTGTTTCGATTAGTAACCCTTTAGCTACACCATTACAATTCTCACTTTCAATTGAAGGTCCATATGTTTTGAAAGATCCTTCTTTGTTAGGAATCAAAAATCAAAATGATACTAAAAATACGAAAAGTTATGATACATTATTATCAAGCACATCAAAAACAACTATTGATAAAATGTTTAGTTTGGCTGCTAACGTAAGTTTTATACATTGTTATTATTCTTGAGCTATTTCTCGTGCATTATTATTATTGATATTATTATTTTATATTTGACATTTATATTATTTTTATCATTTGCTGTGATATTCTTCACTACTTTGTGGATTTTACTTTGAACAAAATAATAATTTATCTTATAAATAATAATAATTATTATAATTATAATACAAAATGTAATATAAAAATAATTTATAAATAATAGTTTTATTATTTAATTTATATTATTTTTATTATTATTTTCAATAGGCTTCAACAACAATTTCTATATCATTTCAACCGAAACGTGATGCTCGAGAGAAACTATTTCATACTTTAACATCAAATAATGTATTAGATTCAGGAAAACCAGTTGAACAAAATGGTTATTTAATAATTAATTGTTCAACAGGACAAATTTTGCAAATTCCAATTTTAACAAATATTGTCACACCGTTTCTTAATGGTTCATCTCCGAAACTGTTCTTTGGTGTTTGTCATACGATGCAATCTTGTTCTGGTACATTTCTATTATCGAATCCTACAAATGTACCAGCGGTTTGGACTGTTACTCATGTGGAAGGTAGCTATTATATTATTTTAATTTTATATTATTATTATTTTCTCTTTTTTATTAATGATGATATTATATAATAATCTTAATAATATTATTATTCATTTAATTTGATGCAACAACAATTTCTATAAGGGCCTGTGTTTCCCAGCCTATATAAGAATATTCTTTTTGAATACTATGATAAATAATGATTATTATTATTATTATTATTATTATTATTATTATAAATTCTTAATTCTGTTTCTTAATTCCATATCTAATATATTTATATAAAAATATATCATTTTCTATGATAATTTGCTCTTATTAGGAATAATTTTACAAATAATTTGTATTATAATTACTTATAAAGACTATTCTAATATAATGATAGGAGGAGGTATTTGGAAGAAATCAAGTGCGATTCGTGTGAAAGGATTTGATGATAAACCAACGGAAGTAGATGATCCATCTGTATTTACAATCACCCCATCTTCAGGTGCAGTAATGGGCCCCACTTTATCAACAGCATCTGCAATAGCTGCTCCTCCAAAAGATCTCAATCGCAGGTACGCCTTTCATAATAATAACAATAATAAGAATGATAATAATAATAATAACAATAATAATAATAATAATTTTGATTTTTATGTTATTATGTTTTTTAGGGTTGATACTATAGTACCTCAACGATTAGTACAATCTTCCTGGGCATCCAATACCCTAACCCTCCAAGACTCTCTTCAAGTTAAGCATCAAGATCAACATCAAAGTGAAGCGGACATGTGCTTCCCAATGCCTTTAATAATTCATTTCCATCCGAAAAAGAATTGTCATTATTTAAGTCGATTTAGATTTGTTTGTGAATTTGGAAATGTCTTTGATTTATTATTACAAGGGGAAGGTACTTATGAGGAACACCTGCATAAACCTATATCCCCGATCCCTCGATAATATCATATTATCATATGCATTTATTGTATTATTCTAGTTTGGAAATATAAATTTTTAATATTTCATTATTAAATATATTATTTTTCTTATTTTTTTACTTTCCCCCCTTTATTTCCCGTTATTGAACTGACTGTTCGACAATTTTACCGAAATTCCAGTGTATTTTTTTCTTCGCCTAAATAAGTAGATGATTGAATGGATTTTCATTTGTGTTCGGAATATAATCAACTGGAATTTCGGTACAACCCAGTGGATTTCTATGTATTGAATGGTCCATACTATCAAGTATTAAAATAATTATTAAATATATTCGCCACCCTTCAACTTCACCCTTAATAAAATCAGTCATAATAATTAAGGGAATATTTAAAATTATGATAATATGTATTAATGGATGGCAGGTGCTTTCATATGTTTTTACATATATGACGAGGTTAAGACGACAAAAATTATTTATTTATAGCATGTAAACTTGCTTAAATTACTTCCATTCATATTATGAAGCATAATTACTATCTTAATTATTATTTTAATTTAAAATAATAATAATATAATAATAATTATTATTTATCATTTGAATTATTATTATTATTTTTATTTGAAGAATAGTTAATTATCAAGCTTATATTATGAATGACAAGAAATTATTTGTTATGAATATGTGCAGTTGGCACCAAAAATGCAACAACAAAATCTATTGCATGCTACACATTTCATCATTCGAAAATTGCAAAATAATAATATAATGAAAACGGAAGTAATAATTATATTCATATTTTTTTAACTTTACATACTTGTTATATATGTTATAATATTATAATATCAACATAACTTATTATAGCATACCATTGGAAGATATTCACCATACATGATATGACGAATTATGACATGAATATTCAGCAAAAAATTATAATGAAACAAAAAAATGAGATTTTTGAAAACGCAACTCAATCTTTCAATTAATAACATTATTTCTTAACTAATGATTTGTTAGAATTGTTAATTAATTCTTTCAGCTGTGATATGCGAATGTCGATATCAACCAACTATAAAATAAATAATAATTTAATAGATAAATTAATGGATGAAATGATATATTTATTATAATAATAATGTTACTTACTTTTTCACTTTTATTATTTTCGATAATTTCTAATTGTTTTATTTGATAACCACGATAATTTTTAAGCATTTCTTCTGGTGTCATTATTTGATTTTTGCTATTATCAGTTAATATTAAAGAGGTTTGTTCATCAAGTTGAAATGGTAAAAATGATCCGTCAGCATTATTATCTATATTAATAATTGTTGTTGCTATTGTATTATTATTATTTTCTATGATAATATTATTTTTATTTTCATTAATTAACATTGAAATTCTTTCTTCATACCCTTCCTTTGGTTGAGGAATCATAGAATTATTATTATTAAGAGGTAATTCTCGTAATGCACGTTCCCGTTTCAATGATTGTAAGTCATTTAACCATACCCCATCATTTTCCTTTGTTGCAATAATGTCACTTGAAATGTCACCAGATTGAAGTGCTTTTTCTAACATTCTGATTTTGTCAGTAAATTGTTTCACTGCGACATCGGTTTCGTTTTTTTCTACTATAAAATCGAGTGTATTTGAGGACGAGGAGGATGTCAACTCATCACTTTTAGGAATAATTGGAGTTATTCCATTAGCTTGCCATGTCATACGTTGAACGTGTCGCATTAAATTGATATTTTCAGATTCTTTCTTTTTGGTTTTTCGTTCTTCTAGACGTTTCGTAGATGGTAAAACTTTAGGTAAATTTTCTTCGATTGCAATTATCGCATTACCAACTGGTTGATTGGTTGATAAAGCATCTACTAAAGCATCATAAGAATCTTGGTGTTCTCTAATTAATAAAATCGCTTGCATAACAGCCCATCTTGCTTGCCCTTGGATTCTCAGTATATTCCAAGGGGGCTGAACCTGTGATAAGAAAGATATTAACTGTTGTTCATCGACAGCACCCCCTTCTGCTTTATTAAACTTAATTGCTTCAGCAGCTATACCAGCCATATAAACAATACTAAGTCTATCCAAAGAAGATCGGGTCACCTTTTTGTTATTTATTTCATCAATTAGTTTTGAATCATAAAATATGGTTCCTGCTTGGCCTTGAATTTCCGGATATTTCTTAGCATCCCAAGCATTTGTAACACAACCTCTAACTGGAATTCCTAATAGATATGATATTAGAAAATGACCTGCTTCATGATAAATAATTTTCTGTTCATATTCTGGAAATAATTTCCTGTAGATGGTCTCAAAGAAAGCTCCTCTATAAAGCAATTGGTCAGTGCCAAATAATAAAAATGTTGCTGGAATAAGAGTATACAATGGATCGATTCCTAAAGATTGACCAAATAAATATTCAGCAATGCACAATCCAATTCCGGCTAGCCTCCAATATGTAGTTCGTGTTTTAGGTGTAAGAGCAGATATACTAAGTCCAGTAACTTGTTCAAGTCGAGCTGGTGAAACTTCAACACCTTTTTCGGGATATTCACCTTCGACACAACCAAATCCAGTTAAAACTTTTTGGCGTTCGAGCCTTTTGTACAAAAATACGCATGTTTCTGTCAACTGAAAGAAAACATCATATCAAATTATGAAAAGAAATAAAATCAAATAACTCACTTGTGTCAGAGCCTTTTCCGGATCTTGACTGGTACTACTTTCAAGTGTATCAAGATTATTTAGTAGTATTTTTGCATAGTTCATATTAAGTTGAAGCATTGGATTACGCTTTATTAACTTGAATGCGGTAGAATAATCACCGGACTTGATTGCTTCTTGAAAGTCACCATCAATGTTTCCACTTCCAGAATTAAGTAGGAACTTACTATAATAGCTTTGAAACTGACTAAATTTTAATTCATTTCGATGAAATTCAACTTTGTGAGAAAATGAATTTCTTACTCTAAAGCTGAACAATCCTTCAATCAATAACACTATGAAAACATAAAACTTTCTTGATTTCACTGTAGAGTAATGCATGATTTCACTATTTTACTGTACAATTTTCCGTTATAATTGAAAATTCTATATCATTTTATATTAATAAATAATAAATACTGTAGGAAAGTTGGAAAATAAATTCTTAATTGTGTATTATTATCAGTTATTGGTATTAGCAACTAGCAACTAGATAAGTTATTAATCAACAATTCAAATCAACATATAACATATAACAACACAATAGTTTTGTGATACGAATTATACAATTCTAATGTTAATCATAATTTGGTTTTTAAAATAAAAAGTCAGCAGAAGACGATTTGACGTGTCAAGTCAATAATTCGGGAGCCCGAGAAAAAAATGAATGAATGAATGAAGTGAGCAAATCAAAATAAATGAATGATGAATGAATTAACTGAGCATCAAGTAAATATAACATATCTTAAGCTCTGCGTGATCAATGATGTGAGGCTGTACGATACGCTTCTGCACGATGAGGAGTATGACGAGTAGATGGATTTATGACTCAAAATAAAATTGTAAGTTGCTGTTGTTGTGAACAAGATGAAGAAAAATGCTATCACTTTTCATGAAAGCTTGCAAGAATTTAAATAGATCAATAGCTGAAGACTTTTATGGTAACTTACCATATTAACAAGACGTACTGTAAGTTAAAGTTTTAATTCTATAAAAAGCCATTGTAATACAATAAACAATTATTGAACAAGATGGTTAATTGCAAGTCTTAAAGATAAGAACTATTATAAATGTATTATGTAAAATTTTGTGTAAGTAGAGTACTGTTAATCATTTAAATTTAAAATTAACATGAATTACCCAAAACGTTAATACAGCATGGTTCTAACCCTTTCACATTGATATGTGGTCAAATTTTAATGATATATATTATTGATAAAAATAATTTTCTTCGATTGAGATTGGAGTGAGTAATTAGAGAGTAGAGATAATTACATTACATTTTAAAATCACTTCCAAGGAGTGATATTCAAAACACTGGGCTTTATTGGTATAGCATATTTCTTATCAACTTCATCACTATCATCTTCACTATCACAGGTTAACACAGAAAATAAATTATTCGTTACAGTTGGTCTTATTTCAATTTGATTGTTATTTTCATGCTTGAGCGGTTCAATCACTACCGCTACATTTTCTTCTTCCTCCATTAATTGGTCTGCATAAAATACCGGCGGTTGTTTGATTGGTGGTACAAAAAGTGCTTCTGCTAAATTTATAGAAGCTTGAAATTTTGTTTTCTTTTTCATAGTATTTCTTTCTTTCAATGATAATAATTGTTTATCCATCTCTTTCACATGTTTGCTTATTTGCTTGATTGGTTTTGATTTGGCGGCTTTATTTGTTCGTTTCGAGTTCACAGCTTTAAATTGATCTACTATCGATAATTTAATGCTTGATCGATTTGATTTAACTTTCGGTTTTGGCGTTTTCATATTTCCTTATTATTGTTTACTCGTTTCTGTTTTCTGTTTCTTGATGATGATTTTTAAAATATCCCTTCACAATTAAAAACTTCAAATACTGCTACAGTGATTATAGCGTAATCCCATGGAATCATAAACTTCCAATAGGCCTATGATCTTTCATTAGCCTATTGAAATTGAAAACAATCTACCTGTTACCTGTTACATGAATGAATGAATTAATAACTGAATGAATGAATGAATGAATTGGGGTGTTTAAAACATTCATACCAATTATAATAAAGCAATATAATACAATAGAATTCCACAAATTCTATATTCCAAATATTTGTATTTTCTATTATCATAAAAAATCCCCAACGGTTTCGTTTTAGTTGCTTGTTTTTTCTACAACGTCTCGATGATGAGAAACTGAACTGCTGACTTATTCGTACGTTTATCATTTATTCAAGGATTCATTCGTCAGTAACTGGGAAGTTATCAGAATGGAAAATGATTATGAAATAGCACCATACCCGGATGATTTTGATAATATTAGTGTGTCGAAAAATAATGGAAACAAAATTGACAATATAATCGGTGACGATTTGGCACAAAAGTCGTCAATTTCTAACACTGGACCAAATTATGAAGATGATTTTGATTGTAATTCAGTTGTTGATGATAAGAATAGTAGCAATGTATTAAAAGAAAATGTACTACTTAACATGTCCACGCTGGAAAGTAATAGTATATTGAGTTTGGATGGCGGTAATAATAATATGCCACAAGACGAAATATCGCTAGGGCCATCTATTTCCGAAGAAAATTTTGCAATTCAATCTATAAAAGTGACTTCATCGTTTAAAGATATCATAACTCAACATCATCAAGCAGAAAAAACATACGATATTGTTGGCGATATCACACGTGTAGTATCCGATAATTACGATAATAACGTTGTGAATGAGAATGATGAAGATATATCTTACTATTTGAAATCTCGACAAGCTAGTATTGTAGATAATGGTGATTTAAAAAGATTTGCTGAGACTTTAAATCAATTACACCAAAACGATGATATAAATCACAAAAGTATTCCTGAGAAAGATCAAATTGATTCATCTAATAATCAATCTGGGACAACACCACTTCGTTCACGTTCAACTTCTGTGTCTAGTGACAAGAATAGTGACAAGAAAAGCCCAAAAGGTTTCTTACCTTCAACGTTACCTGTTATTTATAATGATTCAAATAGTTTGCAAATGCAAAATCAAGTAAGTGAATTTGATAGTAATCGCATCCAAGCTGGCCTTGCAAGCTCAAGCCATGAAAATTATGAAGAGGACTATGAGCCTCTGACTCCAATGCCCGACATCAATAAACATGAAATTGAGTCAAAATTTCAAAAAGAAATTTCAATCGATAGAAATACGCATGCTGGAATTGATGAAAATGTATTAACACAAAATATTATGACACAACCTGCAGTAAATTATGAGAATAAATCTACCTCACATAATAATGATCATGATAATGATAATAACTTTGAAGATCATTATAATGAGTATGAAAACGACTTTTTAAGCGCTGCTGATTTTCCTGTTGCGATAAACAATAATAATCAACAGGAAAATGGGAACAAGTTTAATTCAGTCGGATCCAGTGATAATAATTATTATGATGATAATGGCGATAGTCACAAAGAGTACGAAGAAGATTTTGAAGATAATATTGGGCATAATATATTAGAGAAACAAAATGCTGCTTATGATGATAATGATCGTAACTCTACAAAAGCAGGTTTGAAAAATATTTTTGAAATTAATACAAAAAAGAGTGACACTGCTAAAGTTGCTGGAGATGATGCAGAACATGCCATGTATAATTATTTCTCAGTTCATGAAAAAACATCCATAGCTTCGTTGAATTCCAGCAAGTCTAATAGAAATACACCAACTGCTGCTTTAAGTAAACAGTCATCTCGATCATCTCATTCATCTCGCGCAACTACACCTTTGAACCAAAAATCTCAAAGCAACATTCAATTAGATCCCGTTGTTATGAAGAAACCTAGTTTACCTGATTTCAAAAATTTGCCTCCACTTCAAAAGAAAGTATATATTAATAACACGAATAATTTAAAACCATCTTCACCTAAGCAAAAAGATCAATCGTCTAAAAAAGCATCTGAATTAAGAAATGCTGTTAAAAATAGTAAGTCTTTTGAAAGAACAAGTACTCCTAACAAAAATAGTCCATCTAAATCTCAACCATCTTTAAACACTAATGATGAAAATGATGCAAATCGACCTACAAGAAGTGCTTCAATTCTTAAGACATTAGAAGAAGATTTTACATTTCTGACAAGTATTCCTCACAATAATAATAAAATAGCTAAAATTGCTGCTGTAAATAATAACCATATAAATCAAAATAATGGTAACAATAAACCTAAAAAAGTATCTTCAGACAATTTATTATTATTCAAATTAAATGCAGATCCAAATGAAACCAAAACATGTGTTCATAATAAACAATTGAAAACTTGTGATAATTATTTATGTAAAGATGCGAAAGAAAAGTATATCTGGTTAAATTTAGTCCGAAAAAAGACATTACCTGTTTTATTATTAATCAATGAAGCGGATGAATTGTGGCGTGAGAAGTTAAGATGTGCGCTGAAAGAAACAAATGAGCAATTGTTAAAAGATCAGAAAGAAGAGGTACTATTATGTAGAAAAATAACAACAGAAAATAATTAATAATTTTTAATATATATTTCTCCCAATTTCTTACAGTTAATATTTATAACTATCACCATTATTTTTCCATGCGAAAGTTCTGTATTTAGCTCATTAAAAGGTTTTTATTATTATAAATAGCTTATTATTTTATTTATTATATTATCAAATATTGTTTATTTATATTTATTCTTTACTTCAACTCTTCATGCATTGACATTATCTATAATTTAATACTTGGTTATTTTAATAAACTGTAGGTTCATGAATTGAAAATGAAATCAAGAATTCTTTCAGCTGTTGAAATACAAGCAAAACAATCACTCAATAATTACATTCGCACACAGAAAAAAGTTACTGATGATTTAGAATTATTCAACTTAACGAATATGACATATGAAGATTATTTATTCACAAAAAATCTTGTGCAAACACATTCTCAACATCGTTTAACCAGACGAAAATCTATGTTAGATAATATAAAAATTATTCATGATAAACAGATCGAAGCAATAGCAAAATCATTAGAGTAAGTGAAAATAATAATATAAATATTTGTATAAATCTTGAAAGGATTCAAATTTACAAATTTAAATAATTATTTAATATAATATTTTATTAGGGAGCCATTTTCATATTTGGATTGTTTGAAACAAACACAAATTGATAATTTATCAAATGCTGTTAATCGAATTGAGTTAGCTTTCCTCCAATGTTATAAAATGTTATTTTATAATTTCACAAATAATGTAAATGAAGAAACTGTTCAATTATCATTAGAAAGAGCTGCAAGTCGTGGAAATTATTTATTAAAATTTAGTCTTGGTTTAGTTTCACAAATTTGTAGTGAACTACCTAAGCTGTATAAAGGTATTAAATTTGATTTTAGTCAGAAATTGAAGTCTATTCGAAGCATACTAGCATCATCAACAAGCGTTGAAGTAACCTCAACTACAAATAATCATAATAATAGTAAAAAAGTAAAACTCAAAAAATATGCTAATGATGATATAAATATTTCTCAAAATATTATTAAACAACAATTATTAAAACAAAATAATAATAAACGAGCACAATCTGCACCTTTGAATCGACAAAAAATAAAAAATAATGTAGAGAGTAAAGTGATATCATCATTAGCATTCGATATTTTTGATACTTTAAATCCAGTTGTTAAGGTTAGTTATGGCATTGACCGTCCAAGAATTGTGGATAATAGTAATAATGTTGATAGTAATGATAACAATAATAGTGATAAAAAAGAATTGAAAAAACGGCGTAAAATTAAGAAAAGAAGTAAAAAAATAAAAAATAAAAAAGAATCAAATGATAAAATTATAAGTGATACTAATATAACCACTGTAAAAGAAGGATTAGATGGAAATGAAAATGATAATACAGACAATTATACGAATTATTCAGCTGATAATAATGATTGGGGTGATACGGACTGGGGTAGCGATGGTGAACCTGTGGCAATGCTACCACCTGATATTATCAATGATGATAGTGCATATAATCAAGCAAGGCCTAGTACAAGCAGTCGCAGTGGTAAGAAAGTTAATATTGGTGAAATGGTTGATGTTAGAAATGGAAGTATTTTAGATGAAGAGAATGAAGCCGAGGATACTATTCAGATTCATAATGGATATAATATTAACAATAATAATAGTAACAGTAATAGTCATAGTAATGATATTTATAATGATACTGAAAATATTAATAGTTCAATTCAAAGTCCTAACATGTCAATTATTGATGAAAGCCAGATTAATAATTATAATAGTAATAATAATGCAAGAAAAGAATCAATTATTTCGATTGAAAATAACATTGAAAATGATGTAAATAATGTACTTAGTAATGGGAATTACAGAAGACCCTCTCTACGCACTGTAAGTGTTAGTGAACAAGAAATCGTCACAATTAATAATAGTATTTATACTACTCAAAGCCCAGAGTATGAAATTATGGATGAAAACAAATTAAAAAATGATAATGTTAATAATGTTAGTTCTCAAGCATCCGTTAATTATGAAGATGATTTCTTAAAAGATCATTCAGCAGATGAAGTAATTCATGAAACAAATAAAAATATTGGTAAAATGAAGAAAAAGAAAAAATCAAAAAAACAATTATTATTTGAAAATGATATTTTTTATGGAATTAATTTCACAAATATGCTGAATACTCAAAGAAATAGACATCTAGCGATTGAGACTATGATGCTAGAAATTGAAAAAAATAATAAGAAAAAACTAGAAAATGAAAATTTATTACATAATTTATCAAAATTAACATCAAATAAAATAATGTTAAATGATCAACTCAGTAATAATGATAATAAAATAATTAAGAAAAAATTATCATTTGTTATAAAAAATGAAGATAATGATAAAGCAATCGATAATAATAATAATAATAATAATATAGTTCATCATACAAATGAGAAATCAAATATGATATTCCAATGCTATTATTGTGATAAAATCACTCAAGGAAAAGGTTATTTCTACTTTTTATACTAAATGATATATTTTATTATCTTAAAAATATTTATATTACTAAACTGCTTTTCATATTATTATTGTTAAATAACAAAATATAAATAAATAAACACATAACAAAGTAAATAATAATTAAGATATTTAATAATTATTCGTAATTATCATAATTATTATCAACCTTTTTCTCTCACCTCTTCGTTTCTAACTATTTTGTTGTTTATATATAGGATTTAAGCTACCAAACACAATATCAATGGATACTATCACTAAACAACGAATCAAATCTGCATCATCAAAATCAAAGAATCGTAATAATATTATGGGATCAATGTCAAGTCAAAATATTCATGATTTATTACATGATCAAGGTGCATCTATTTCACAGAATTCTAAATTTTATTGTTCGTGGGAGTGTATGAAACATTGGGTGGTTAGTTTTAGTCCAATTCAATTTAAATATGAAAGAGATCTTTTGATTGATGTTGCAGCAGGTTATAAAGTTATTATTTAGTTTGTATCAATAGTTAAAAACTTCATCACACAATGGTTATCTATTTATCAACTCCTTAAATGATTATTTATTTAAATTAAATTATTTGTTTTCATTTCAAACTGATTGTTTATATTAATTTCCGTTTAATTAAGTATTAAATATCGTAAGAATTTGTTGCGTATGTGATTAATATCTGATAGTTTTGTCCTTGGGAGGGATAGTGCATAACTATATTTTAAATCGAATCAACAAGAGGTTAAAGTTAAATTAGTATCTACTCAGCATGATGTTGATTTATTAATGAATGAATAAATAAATGAGTTAATTTTAAAGCTAATTTTATATTTTAAAGAAATGAATGAAATATTGGGTGGCTTCGGAAACCTCCCTAAATATTTAGGGGAATCCCCAAATTTAGGGAAGACCTGTTTTTTGGGAAAGGTGCACGGAACGTCTCCCCAAAAATCAGGTCTTCCCTAAATTTGGG
>VKHH01006310.1:0-21519 GCA_015144975.1 Epipyxis sp. PR26KG
CGGCCCCCTCCACCAATATGTGGTTCATGCATGTATTGTGTTGCTTACTTACAATCTAATCTAACCTAAGTATTAACAAAAGCTTATACCTAAACCTTTTAGTCTTTTAGTTAGCTAAACTATTAACATCACAGTATATTGCATATTTGAGAACGTAATAAAATAATACATGATAGTATTCTGACGCACACTATTTTATAATATATGGTAATTGCTGAGATTTTTGAATATCAATAGTATAATAATAGTATAATAATAATATAATAATAGTATAATAATAGTATAATAATAATATAATAATAATATTATAATAATAGTATAATAGCATAATAATAGTATAATAATAGTATAATAATAGCATAATAATAGTATAATAATAGTATAATAATAATATAATAATAGTATAATAATAGTATAATAATAGCATAATAATAGTATAATAATAGTTGAATAGTATAATAATAGTATAATAATATTATAATAATAGCATAATAATGTATTTTTTTTTTCAAAAATAATATATATTTGATCAAAAATTAATTTTTTGTATAGGTATAAAATTATATACAACCGTATTGTTGCCTGTCTAAAAAACCTTAGGTTAGTGGAATTTATAAAAAGTATTTACCGTATAAATTACCTTATGTGTGTGCAAGTTACGGTAAACTGCTTTAATAACCTAAACTGAGCTATTTATAAATCATTTCTGTTCATTATTTTAATTAGCGGTAATATTGGGAAATATGGAAGAGTAAGGAACAAAAAAACGGATAATTCAATAGTCTAAACAAAAAGGTAATATTAAGTGAACTTAATTTTTAATTAAATAATCAGATGTTTAAGAATTTAGCTAATATTAAAAATTATTATTGAAACAAAATGCTTCTCATTTATGTAAAACTGAATCAATAGCAATAAAATAATTTGGAAGTTTTATTGGATGGATACGATCAATCGAATAATTGAATAAAATAAAAAGAGTAATTCACTGGTTTTGTAAATTATTATTTGTATTAACGGGATTATTGTTTGGATCAGCTATAAACTGTGTAGAATTAGTAGGATATTGATTGATTTGTATTTGCATCATTTGAGGAGGATAATTATTATATCCACCAGATTGAGCTATGTTAGCATACTGCCCACCTTGAACCGGATGTATTGGTTGATGAAAACTATACCCATACCCAGCAGGATTACTTGTCAATGACATGTTTTGAGTATTATTACTAATTTGTTGTGATTGTGTTGATTGGGCGTATTGAAATTGCTGCATGCTCTGAACTGGTTGATATTGTGCATGCACTTGTTGCATTCCATATAACGGGATTGGTTGCTGTGATACTACTCCAGTGGGATATGAATAGCTTTGCTGAGTTGGGTTGATAGCTACACCTGTTTGATTTTGCATAGAAGCATTATTATAATATTGCTGAGTTAAGAACTGATTTTGCATTTGTTGATTTTGTATGTGTTGTTGCTGTTGTTGGATTTGATAGCTATTATATTGCATTTGTTGCATCTGTTGATTTGCAGTTGCTAGTTGTTGATAAGCTGGAGGAGGAATCATTTGATTTCCAACAATAGCTGTGCTCACATTGGCATTACTACTCATCCCAACAGGTTGATTGAAACCTTGTTGAGTCGATTGGATTGTTTTAGCTGTAGTGATTGGCAGCATTCGATTCGTTTGTGGAAATGAAGTCACATCTTTTGGAGGAAATTTTGAAGCAACTGTTGGAGGTAAGGAAATACTTCCACGAAAAGCATTTCCTGGTTGAAGAGTTGAATAGGAACTACTTGACTTTTTGGATGAAGATAATATAGATGCTCGATTCTGAATATTATTTTGGCTATTTAATTGAGTGCTTTGAATCATGTTGGATATTCCTGTGGTATTACTCGTGGAAGAAGTTCCTGCAGTCGATGAGGTTGGTACAGCTGCAAGAGGTATAAGTGGTTGAGGGGGGCCCAGAGATGTGCTAAGCACAGCGATATGAATATACTTATTATTTAATTCATTTGCCTTCGATTTCTTCGATGATTGTTTGGTTTTGATGAATTTTCGATGGTTGAAAGTACCCTTTAGTTTTACATCTTCAACAGCCTAATCATAAACATTTCATTTATAATAATCATTTATACGAAAATAATACAATAATACTTACTAACCTTTTTTGACACATAAGCAGCACTCTCCTCATTTTCAAATCTTCCGATGCAGTAAGTTCGTTTTCTCTTCGTTATTGGATATGAAAGAATATCTTCATTATTGGATGTCGTGTCTTCAACAGGTTGTTTTACAGCTATTTCTAACATAGAGACCCATTTTGATCGATCTTTACATATTAAGCCTCTTAGCAAAGTTTCTATTTGGAATATATTTATAATTGATAAGTATAATAATATATATAAAATTTTAGAAATTAAGCAGCTTGAATTAAAAAAATTGTTTTTTGCTGGCATTGATTAAAAAGAATAATAATATTATTTAATAAGATTATTATAAAATATATATGTACATTATTTATAAAGAAGAATATAAAAATATAATAATAATAATAATAACAATAACAATAAAGATGTTTGAAAATAAACTTATTCCTTATTTTCTTTTGGAATTGAAAATAATAATATATATATCTGTTGATATATTATAAATCATGATGATTAATTAGTATATTCCGAAGAAGTTTTAGTATTATTATTGTTGAATAACTTTAACTACTTATAATTTGAATCAATTATTATGTTTTATTAAAACCATCTATAATTGTAACTATAATAAGCATATAAATCCTTACTTTCATGCCAGTCAACTCATAAAAAGATTCTAAATATTCGGGCATTTTTGATCCACCTGACACCATCACCTTAATTCTTCCACCAAGATTATCGCTATAAAAATGAAGATTATAAAAGTACTAAGATTGTAAAAATTAATAATATAGGAATAATTATTATCATAAATTCAAAAAAAAACATATAATAATTGTGAAATGGTTTGACAAGTTACAAGTCGAAGTACATACAGTTTATAATATTATAATATACCATAGTATATAAAATATAATTATAATGATGCATTATAAAAATATAATTATTAAGATTAAGAAATTCATTATATTTCAAGAGAAAGTTAAGATTTAATTAATAATGTGAGAAGTTGGTATTGCCTCCAGATAGGTTTTCCGTCTCGAATAGTCGACTTAAGGCTTATAATTTATAATAGACATATCCGCGGCTGTAGTAATAATAATAGAGATTTATTGAATTTAACAATAAAATTTGGCATTTAAATTATGGATGAACTAAATGGTTTCTCAACTAGATTCTTTCATTTTTAATTAACACAAAGCCGTAACACGTAACTCACAGGCCTGACTAACCCAAACAAAAACCTCTACATTCTCTATATTTCATATGTTATTATGTATTGTTATTCTTTACCGTATCTTCTTCCATACTAATTTATCCATTATTTTGTATAATGGCCATAATAACGCTAATATCACAAGTGATACTACCTATTATTAATAACAAGCGCCAGTTAAGAATTTAATAAATGATACCGTCATTCAATGTCCTGGCATGTAACATGCACTTGTAAAGAATATTATGAAATCATAATATAAAATTCCATTTTCATAAATAATGAAAAAATAATATAAAATAACAACAACCTCAATCATACATTTTATTAACTCAAGGTTCAGTTACCTTTTTAAATTTATTCATTTTCTGTTGTGTGAGATTATTTATGATGTATTTATGATATGTGACAATTTCTGATAATTTTGTTGCTAAATTAATTAGTTTTTGTTTTGTTTTTGATTGACTTTTAAAATTTGATTTAATTCCTTTATAAATATTCTCATATAATCGAGGAACAGCTATCAAAAAATGAGGTTTCCATTTCTATAATAATAATATTTTTTTTATAATATTGAAATTATGTTATAATTAATATTATTTTATAATATTATAATTATATTATAATTAATATTATTAATCTATCACTATTTAATTTATAAATGTTGATAATTCTTAATTAATTCGATGAAGATAATAAAAACAGAATTAACTGTTATAAGCATAGTTATTATATTAATGATAATTATTGAAGCATTGGATATGAAATTGTTTTTTATATGCCCCTCCATTAGTACCTGCAAATCAGATTTGAAGTTTTTGAGATTTGAGTAAATCATTGTTGTCCCATGTGCGAAGAAGAAATACTCAGCAGTACGTTCAAATATATGCCAACAAGGAAGTATAGACAGAAATATCTCACCAACTCTATGAAACAAAACAGAAGTGAAGATATGAAATTTTTATAATTTATTATAATAATCATTATATTTAAATTTATTGTAATAATTATATAATAATTATATTATAATTTATAATAATTCATAATATTGTCTGTAATTTTACAATTTTGATATTTTAGTACAAAAAACTATTGTAAAAATAAAATAATTATTTTATGTCAAAGAAACGCCTAGTAATTGCATGATTCATGGGCTTAAGTCATTATCACTTACTTTGGATCATATTTTTGATTCATATTTCGATTAAATGAGTTTTGATGTACTTGATACAATATATTTGAATGAGATAATCGAACTCCTTTCGGTTTTGAAGTTGTACCAGAAGTATAAACAATAGCTGCTGTATCATTAGGGTTAATGATATGATTTGTTAAGATTGATCCAACTGCTAAATTATTATTAACCAAATCATCATAATAATAAGCATAAATCGTATGATTTGTATTCGTTTCAATGGACGTGAGGGGAGTGC
Source organism: Epipyxis sp. PR26KG (assembly GCA_015144975.1). NCBI lineage: Eukaryota > Chrysophyceae > Chromulinales > Dinobryaceae > Epipyxis > Epipyxis sp. PR26KG. Next base: position 4,807 of record VKHH01006310.1, read on the forward strand.
TCGGATTAGGGAATGAATATAAAACAATGATAAACTTCAATTGGTCTAAATATTTACTATTATCATCACTTTTCAATGCTTGTAAAAATGAATCCATTACTTCATTATTATCAACGATCACACCAACGCTCTCGCTATTTTTAAATATATATAATAATTCTTCTGACCCACAAGCTATTCCTCGCACAGCATTACATGCACCAGCCTACATCAGAAAATAAAAATAATGATAAAGGATGTACGAATATAATAAACTAATTAATTCCACAGCAATATTAATATTATTTACTAATTTTCATTTAATCTTAATCATTTTAGTCCATTAATTTTAATTTTAAAATAATAAAATAATATTTTAATTTTAAAATAATAAAATAATATTCTTCAGATATAATTAATATTTGATCTGTAATCAATAAATTGTTCATATTTATGAATCAACCTTCATTACTGCTTGTTCTGATATCAACCATTTATATGAATTTTCTGCAAATATTGATACACACTGATTGGGCTTTAATCCAATGCTGGAAAGATTGTTTGATAGTTTCGTTATTCGATAATTAAGTTCCTCAAATGTAAATTTAGTAATGGATTCATTCTGATTATTTCGAATGGGATCAATAAGTGCTATGTTTTGTGGAATAATGCTAGCAAGGGTTTCAAATAACTCAGGAACATTTTGGCAATTACTTCTAAGAACGAAATAAAATAATTTATTATATTTAGCTAAAATTCTCGTTAGAAAGTACGTCATTCACAACATACTTAAGCAGAAACGCAAATGGATTGTCTTTCAGTGAAATACTTACATACTTTTCTTCACGATCAGATCTGAATCTTGTGGCGGAGATTTGTGCTCAACCGAATGAGAAAACAATAATTGGGTTGATTCAATATTTGCGTACGTGAGATGATATCTTTTAATTGTACGTTCAGTTCTGCCACTGGTTCTGCTGTATTTTAGCATTATTCTATTGCAGTATCCACATCCGATGATTGAAAATGCTGATGGGTTGTAACTCGTGAAGTAGAGTGATTGAATTAATATAAATGTTATTATAATCATCATTTCTTCTTACAACTCTCTTACTGTAATGGGGTGAATGTGGATTGGTGAATTTTATATGCAATTAGTACAATTGTATTTTCAACCTGGCTAAATATCGTTACAAATTCTAAATTATGGAGGCCTAATAAAAATGCAATAAACAGAAGAGAATCCAACAGAAAGCTGATACTAATATTGTTGTTTTTATATTAAAAACCATAAAAAAAGTAAAAAAAGTTTTCTTGGAAACTTCAACAATCCCAGCAGGAATACAGGTTGTGGCCGATTTCCACACACATCATAACACTTCCCGGCCACCGGTCCACCGGTCGATTATATTAATATAAGTTAATTTGCATTTAACGCACAAGAGTCGTGTTGAATACTAAAGTGATTTTTTAAAAGTTTATGGAAATGTTAGTATGTTAACTTTACACACGTATGTATTATTTTATATGAAGCCACAACTATAATTACTGTTGCATTGTTGCATTATTCGATATATAATGATATAATATATTGTTCCAGTATTATTTACTGTTTTATATTTTAAATATATTATTATAATTTTATATCAACCATAAATGTTCGTAATCATGCATTATATACAGGATTTCCACTACGTTAATTATAATAATGGAGTAACAAAACCTGACCAAAACTATAAAATTCATCGAGCAACGCTAATTGTTGGCTTTTACGTGTATTAAGCTTCAATCAAGTTTTCTGTGCAATGACTTCAACTGCCAAAGTCGCAGTGATTGGAGACATATTTTGTGATATTTTAACATCAGGAATTGTTAATTTACCACAATGGGAAGCTGATACCTTATCTAATGGTATTGAATTAATGGCAGGTGGAGGTGGTCTTAATACGTGCAAACATGCTGAAAATTATGCTATTTGGAGTAATAAAAATATAGTGTTTTCATTGTGTAGTGTTGTGGGTGAAGATTATTGGGGTACAGTTTGTTTAGAAAGTTTACAGTCACTAAATATGAATATCATAAACACAGAGTTTATTTTGAAAGATCAGCAGTTTCCGACTGGAGTGTGTATTGTTCTTTCAAGTCTAGAAAAAGCTAGTAGAGGTTTCATTTCTTGCCGTGGTTGGGTTGGTGAAATGATGCTTGATCAGTTTAATTTTTCTTCAATTATTCAACATGATCATATACATATAGCAGGCTATTTTAATTTGAGTAAGATTAAACCAAATCTTCCCAATTTCTTAGAGAAGGTGCAGTATGTAAAACGAATTATATTTATTATTTAATAGAAAAATAACTTTATATTCACTGTGTAGTAATTAAATTTTGAATAATCTTGTCGTTAATTGGAAGCATATTTTTATATAAAATATAATCTTTAATTGAAAATGTGTACCCTGTAATAGGTTGTCACTGCCAATGAGAATATCACTATTTCGCTCAATCCACAGTATGATGCTCACGAAATTTGGGACGGAATTGAGGAGATATCATGTTATTTGACAATTTTAATTTGCAATCAAAATGAATTATTTAAAATAACGAAATTAATAGAAGTAAATGAAGCAGTTGAGTTGGTGTTATCTTGGGGTTGTAAAATAATAGTGGTTACCAATGGTGAGAATGGAGCTGGTGTGTTTTCCTATGATACAACAATTAATTTTGATGATGTCAAATTTGATTTGGTGGGTATGAATATCGATGTGATGAATAATAGTAATGGGGACAAGAAAATTGTTCATTTATCACTAAATGCATTTGCTGTTGATAAACTAGACACAACTGGTGCTGGTGATGCATTCGCTGGTGCTTTTTTAGTTGATTGGGTGTCTCTACTTAAAAATAATCAATCAAATTTGGGTGATATTTCGGCTCATGCACTATGTGCTGGTATATTAGGAGGTGCTGCTGCAGTCACTGAATCAGGGGGTTCACGATGTTCTACTAGTTCTTTAAACGGTATAATTTTATCAAATTCCATTCCAATACAATTATTTTTCAATTCATAAAACTATCTTCTTTGCTGTATACAATAATGGTATTATTTTGTTAACCATATAATATATAATAAACCAATTATTTCATAACAAACAATCTCTTAATAATATGTATCCGATTAAAATTAAATAAATATAATTATGCCAATGTATTTATCCTTTCCAAGCCTCTTCGAGGGCTTTCGAACAAGCTAATTGAATATAACCCAATATAAAACTCAATTGATACAACTCATATGAAAATAACTAATTATGATAACAAAAAATATTCTATAACAATTCCATCATTTAAATTAATCAATTATAACTATATATCTATTTACATGTATTTACAACTAATATATAAATATATAAATTATCAAATACTTGTATATACTACAAACTAAAAATTCTAAGAATTATATTATTCTATGTACATATATTATATAATCTTCCCCATAAAACCAACTCCAATTACGGGGGGGGGGGGTAATTATTTTCATAGAAATGCTACCCCCCACATATATATAATAATTTGTTTACTTAATATGAAAACGATTATAACTAATTAAATATAACTATACAAATCTATTTATCTTTTCCAAGCCAATAAAATATTTCTACAATATATATAATATACATGTGCAGCTAACTAAAATTCTATTATGATTCTATGGAGAGTTAATTAGACTAATACCATTAATACCAATCAACATCTCCGGATCTGGGGAGTGACTTTATTTATTTTATAGAAATCGAACGAAAATAATTATATATATACTAATTCTGAACCAAATGCAAATAGCTCATCAATCAAAACACTTTCAATATACTTCAATTTATATTCCAAATATCCAAGACGAAAATGCCTTTATCACTCATACGATAATGATTCATACATCATCAAAATTAATACGTAAAAATATAACATTCAAATAATATTACTCTACAGCCAGGTATCACACAAACAAACTTTCTACATTAAATCCATTCATACATTATACCCGCATAACAGATTTTATGATTATACCCGCATAACAGAATTGGCTAAAAATGCGTAGATCGTGAGAAAAATCGAAATAACATATTATAGTGTAAATTTTCGAGCTGAACACGATGATGCACGTTTTAGCTGCTGTTAAAATTTGACCTAATTTTCCATATGTTGACTTAGCTATTTTTGAGATTTTCCCATATACACTTTGACAATAAATAACTTCTGAAATACATAACCAATTAACACCAAACTTTGTACGCAGTTCAGGTGTACCAATACCAATAGTTCCAAGGTATTATAATAATAATAAAATATCACTTATTACTAAAATTATAGACAAAATTGTACTGAATTAGAGAGGATTAGAGAATATTATTGAGGCCAAGTTTAGAGGTCAGGTTAGCAAGCTGTGACTGTGAGGTCAATCAAACTAATAAATAATTTTTTGGAAAAAAATGAATAATAAATAATGTGAAACTTAAGTATAAATTCTTCCAATTATTAAATATCAAAAGCATAATATTTAGAGGCGATTTTAGGATTTTTCAGCTTTTCATGTAAATTCATCATTCATGACGGTTATTATAATGATGATTATTATTGGCATGAAGAAGTAACAAATAATTTTATTCTGTTTTAGATATATGAATTACAGGTGCGCTTATTTAGATAAGAATAGAAAATAGTTTTTTAATTTTAAACTATGATATTCATATTCACAAAGATATAAAAACTATGTTGATTAATTATTATAATAACACACAATGAAGGGGTTATGCATTAATTAATGATAAAACTAATTCTCCTCTTCATTTGATGATGATGGCAAGTATTTATCTGAAATAAATGTTCTCACAGAATCTTTCAAAGCATAAGATGCTTTTGATGCTAACATAATACTTGATGATAACTGGTCAATTGAAAACTGTCCTAAACAATCCGAACATATTATTGAAGTTGATTTATTATCATTGTTATGACTAATAACCATAGGATTTATGACATATATGAAAACTGATTTCGAAATATTTTCTTCATATTTGGTTGGATCAAATATTATAGATGTAATTATTTCATCATTTTCATTGTTTTCAATAATTGATAATGTAACAGCATTTGGAACATATCGCATTGGTAAGGCAGCATCTAATAAAGCTAATACTGTCGCATTAATAGCACAAGCTAATACTGATCCATCATCTGATATGATTAAAACTCTTATTGATATTAATAAGCGAGGAAATTTCGATAGCTCTAATGAATTAATAATCGACTGTTTGATGAATTTCGCATATGATAATTCTTGTGACGTTGTATCAGTATTTGATTTACTTTTACTGGAAATATCAACTTCAACTTCTAAACAAGCACAGTCATAGAATTCTTGACGAGTAAATTTTGGTTGAGTTGGACCTGAAGATATTTTTAATAGTTAAAATCGATACGTTGGGGGCAAGCAAAATTGACGAAAGAGGTGTAAACATTATAACCGCGTTAACATTCATCAATAAGTACATAGATAAGCATTAAAAATGAAATTTATTTGGACAGCATAACCTCATAATGTTATAGATGATGCAACATAAAAAGTGATGATTTTTAGAGTATACTAATATTTCACCTGTTACAGTGGTTAATACCATACTGTTTCCAAATCTCAAAGATGCTGATCCATCACATTCATGCACAACACCTAATTCAGGAGTAATAGGTCGCAGCTCATACGGTGACCTCAAATCTTTCCGAAGCATTCTGTTCACTAAGAAATTAAGTAATACTGTAATACTTAAGTGATTTTTGAGATTTTTGTACACCGTATATATAAAGAAGACTCGAATTGTTTTGTAATTTTCCTTATTAAAGAAAGCTTTACCGTATATGTACAGTACGTTTTCTCGGCTGATGAGTAACCCACGATTTGATATTCAGTTCTTGATAAATAAATGAATGAATGAATAACTTAGCAAATCAGTCAAACTAATAAAAAACAAGAGGAACAAGCTACAGAAAATAAAAGAGAGCTCTACGCTGGCTTCCTTAATAAATAAAATTGGATTCACATTCATCATCCCGTGCCCCAGTACAAAAATAAAAACGCACGCAACTGGAATAATAATACAATAATACTAATAAAGCAATAAAAGCTAGATTCGTAGATTCGATATTCGTGGGTATTGGGTATTGGGATTCGATTCTCAACCAGATTGTTCGTGGAATTTTTATACCAAATTAATCAAATTTTGATCAGTGTTGATTTAGAACGTAAATATTGAGCAGTCATGTTAGATGCATTTGAATTGTTACTTGAAGCATCAAAAAATACCAATAGTAACAACGATGTTGAAAACAGCAATCATGCATATAATTATGAAAGTAACAGTGATTGCTACTCAGTTTTTTCATTGTTAGGTGTGAAATAATAAAATAATTGTTATGTTGTTATTTGTTATCGTCATCATTTTTAACGTAAGACTTGCATTGTAGATACACTGGCTGAACAAGCGTGCCAGAAGAGCCCAATCAATAAAAAGAAACAAGTTGAGTACAATATTTCTGATTATAAACCTATATTTGTTAAACAGATGCCGACGCCGTCCATTTCGCTAAATTTACCAAAAAATGAAGTTCGAATCAATTACAGAGTAAGTTTATAAATGCATAACTTGATATTATGGCAGCTTATCATGCAGCTTATCATGTAATCTTAATTATCGATCATATTGATTTTAATCTTAATAGCGTCCTAGAGCAATGTCTGAGCCATGGAAATCAAATGATGATTTCGTAACAGCTGGAAGAAAATATGTTTCAAACTTAAGCCATGACACAACCCATACTAACTGCAAAGGTATTGCTGAGGAGCATGCAGTGAATAGTCATACCGATGACCATTTACCACATATGTTGCATCAATATTCTAATATTTATAATAAACATGGTCGTATTGGAATCTATACAAAAGAAGAACGATATGCTATTATTACAAGATTTCGAAACAAAAGGTGCCATAATCAATTAATCGTTAACCTTTTTATTCTGAGCTATTTATTTTGCTTGAATCATTCGTAATAATTTATTTTATTTCTAACTTGATACAATATTTATTAGTGAAATAAATACGAATTCTATCTAACTATTATCAAATGGATTTTTGTTTGTTGTAGAAAAAGAAGGGTATGGAAGAAGAAAATAAGATATTTTTGTCGTAAAAATTTAGCCGATCGTAGAATTCGTGTGAAAGGCAGATTCGTGAAAGCAGTCGATAAGAATGGGTCAGATATTAGTAGTGGGAACACAACTAACGAAATTGAAGAAGATAACCCATCATCTTCTCCAATACCATCTGCTAGCGATGAGAACCACAATAATGAGCTCAATTATTATAATATGGAGGTAGTTAACGATTCTGGAAATGGGAATAATGATGAAATTGATATGACAAGTTTATTATTGAATCTCAAAGATGATTCAAATAATCAAAATAATAATAATAATAGTAATAATCAACTTAATTTATTAGCAAATATCATTATCAACCGTGATGATAATGATAATATGGATAATATCGATGTTTTGAATACAATTGATTTCACGGGAAAACGGATGAGAAGACACAGCATTGCTTATTAATAAGTATTATTTAATTCATTAATTCATCGAAATATTAATATTTAGCAATAATATCAGCATTTTTAAACATAAATGTAATTATATCATATTTTCCAATCATTAATTTAATTGTACCGGATGTCCCTTTTCGGTTTGATTATGTCATTGATGATTTTAAAATTAGTTATTTTTTATAATAGTTTCCATATGTTATTATGGTTGTAATTTGTGTTGTGTTTGTTTATTAATTAATTCTATTTATAGTATTTCCAATGTGTGGAATATTTAATGCATAATAGATGGTGGGTTTGTTTATGGAAGGGTGACGATTCAGGATACTTCGAAAATGTATTTAAAGCCCCCTTCAACAAATCATTTTTAGCAACACTTTACCGTTTATGGAACAGAAGTTATTTTTGTAAATATTGTCAATAAGTTAACCCGACTTATCTTAATATATTGTGATACATTATTGTTGTCACATTAGATTTGTTGAAATATGGGAATCCGTTACTTGAAATGAAATGTTATTTATGGTATATTATCATCATATTAATCATAATACCAAAAGAAAACACGATTTTAATTTAATCGGTTCTATTTCATTGTTTTTTCGTTTTTCATTACATGGGTAGATTTTGTATGAAACATCAATTGCTATTATTCTTGAATGTGTACAAAAAGTCAATGAATTATTGTACAGCATTCAATTATGAAGTATTGTACAGTATTTTTTTCACTAAAATATTAAACAAAATATAGAATTCCAGTAATTACAAGAAAATTAATATTAAAAATTAATGATATCCATCCCATCAACATGTTCACGGATTTAATTGATTTTTTACTATATCTACCAATTATTTAAACACAAAACTAGCCTAATTTATTCAGCAAAAGAAGCAGAAACTACACAAATATTTATGTGTAATTCTGGAATTGCATGCAAAGAATTCTCAACAATAATTATCAAATGAAAATAAGTAACTTTATTTCATATAATAAAAAGCAAAATAAGTTTGAATTTTTAAATGCAGTAATAATTCCTCATAGATTCATTTCATTATTATTACTATTTTGGTCAACAGTTTCATTTGAAATGGATTGATTATCATATTGAACGCGAGCAACTTTTTTCATCCTTTCTGATTCCACAACATTAACTCCATCGATAATTTGTTCATCCAACATAGAATTATAATTCAATAATGATGATGAGGATACAGAAGTTATCATTGGATTTGACAGTAAGTCCATTTGATCAATACCATCCCTTTTTCTCTTTTGCTGACAAGGAATATCATGATTATTGGAATCATTATTATGGTTTAGAATTTGCATGTGATTATTAGCTTCTTCTGTATCGATTGCATTATTATCATTTTCATCATTATTGATGTGACCTGGAACAGGATTTGTTACATCTACTTGATTAATAATACTTGAATTATGGTCATTTTGATTAAAATTAGTACAAATTTGTGATAATTGGTCTTCGAAAGAAGAATGGTGACTAAAATTATTATTATGGTTATTATTATTGTCATTATTATCGTTATTATTGCTATTATTATGACTAGGATTTGAATTTGAGTGCAAAGGACTCTGTTGGTCGTTGGTATGACGAGATAATCTATCTAATCTCAAAGATGTCAGTGATTGAGGTTGGAATACTTCATTTGTTGTGCTATTATAAATCGATGTATCATAATCCGAATCATTCGTTCCATCGAGGCTACTCGCAATCGAATCAATATTTTCAGAATCAACACCATTATTAGTAGTATTTTCAGTAGCTAAAATATTATTATGAATAATTGAAGTTGGGGAATTTAGATTTGAATTATTTAAATGGACCCGTACTCTCATCACACCATAGCCTAAATTGTACGATAATGATGATAAATTCGATTGATTGTTACTACTACCATTATTATTATTATTGGCATTATTATTTGTAGAATTATTTCGATTAGTTGAGGTATTTAAATGGATTCCACTTGTGTTTGTTGATGTTGTACTAGTACGTTGGTTATTACTAGTGTTATTATTATTATTATTATTGAAAAGGTCTACTCGACACATTGGACAACGTCTTTGAGTTTGAGATTGTTGCAATATTCGATTCAAACATGAACTATGTAATAAATGAGCACATGGTAATCGAACTGTTGTATTATTATGTTCAGAAAGGCATACTGAACATGTATCTTGAGGAGTATGTTTGATTTCTGAGAGTTCATCAGGTGTTAATTTTGGGAATTTTTTCTTAATGTTATATTCATTCATTAATATATCATAAAATTTCTTTGCTGGTTTATATAATGAAAAAAATTCATGTGTGAAAATTAGATTATAATAAATGAAAGTTAATAGAGAATAAATTCTTGTAAATAAATTTATTTTCATTTTCATTTGTTTTTGTTTATCTCTTATTATTATTATATGAGAAATAGTTACAAAAAACCAAAAACTTGATCTACAAAGATTTGATAAAAGAAAAGAAGGATTTTGTTCTAATATTATTGATGGCGTATTATTATTACTTGTTTGTAAAAAATTATTATTAATTGGATTACCAAGACATAATATAATATCAAATGCCATTGACAATGTGTCAATACTAAATCTTAATAATAATAATAATCCTGTGGCACTTTGATATTCATTAATTAATACATCGATATTAAATAATTTGATGATTTCTGTTGAAATTAATTTTGATTTATTTGGTGAATATGCTAAGAATGTAGTAACAATCATACTTGATAACGATAAAGTTAAAATAAAAATAGTAATTTTTAAAAAATTAATTATTTTCATTTTATTTGATCGAAATAAATTTTCATTATTTTCATTATTTGTATGATCAGAGAAGAGATAATCTAATTGAAATGAATGATAATAATTATTCAATTCAACTTCAAATCGTTTACAAAATAATTCTAATACTAATTGGATTATAGTAATGGATGTAAATGAATAAAAAATATAGTTGTTACTATTATTATGAGAAGTTGATGTTGGTTTAAGAAGAAATGGCAATGCAATTGAAAAGTTATATGCATAATTTGTCCAAATAATATGAATAATTAGTTTTGATAAAAAGCTTGTGATTGTATTCATTTCTGAAACGCTGGTTATATTTGCAAAACTAAATATTCTGAAAATATTTGTACTAAAATATGTTAATGAACTGATAATATAAACCAATTGATTATAAATTGAGATAACTAATCCATCCAACGAGATAAGGACTGATATGCTTTGAATAATAAATGTTAATCCTAATAATACAGCAGTCTACAATAATAAAATAAAAATATAAAAATTATAACTTTAAGTGATAATATAAATCGTTATAATCCAACATGTCAGATATGATAACCAAATTTTCTTCGTTTCATATGAACATTTTTATTTTTCAACATTATATATTGTACATAGGAAATAGGAATGATAGTTCTCTTACCGCAATATCTACAACCAACCTAATTGTTGGACTTAGTAGCTCAAATATTACGTTGAAAATTTGATCTTGTATTGTATTATTAATACCATGATTGTGAGATGTCTGACCCACATTCAATATACCACGATTCATCAGCGATCAGCGAGATGTATTTTCAATTTTCAATTAATTGCCACAATCTTATTAAACTAAATTCGTTTATATTTGAATTAAAACACGCGTCATTCAGAGGAAGGAATGTTATTTAAGCAGCAGGAAAGGGATTATAAAACTGGTAAAGCAAAAAAAAACGGAACAACATATTTAAAGTTACAATACGCAAAAGTACGGTACTACTATTATTATTTATTTATCGATAATTATTTTAAATATATTGTAGTGTTTTCACGAAATTACTTTAATTAATGTTACAAAGCGGCGAAACGGTTTATTAAATAAATTAATGAATACCATTTTTAAAAAATCACACTAAAGCTATATTTCCATTTCCATTTCTGGATTAAATTTTACTTATCCTAGTATCATTTGTACTTGTACTGTATATTCCACTACTGTATATTCCTGTATAATTTGAAATTACTGTCTTTCTTTAACCGATAACTTGTAATTGGAAGCATGAAAAATACAAGATCAAATAATGTGTTGACACTTGGTGAAAACGGGGAACTGTTGGAATATGATGGTTCCATTTCAATGAGACAAAACTTGGCCGCAGCAACATATGATATAAACAATGCTGTACAACTTCATCCAGGAAAAACAATTGATACCACCAATAGAACTATCTTCAACAAAGCTAAAATGCATCAATTTGATCCTGAAGGATTCCGAAACCATCAGCCTTTACAACGAGATATTTTTCACACTGATCCTTATATTACTTGTTCCAATTGTAATGCGCTACTTTTTGTTGACGTTTCGTTGATTAAAAGAATGCTAGTTATCCCTTCCCAACTATCAAATACTTTGCAAATTGATGAGTTACCGAGTGCTCAATCACATTTAATTACTACTAATCATTCCATTGGATATCAAGAGGCAAAAGCGTCAACTAGCTCGAGAAAGGAACAATCGTCGATCAATATCATTCAAAGATTGCCCACAGAATCATTGCCACCATGTGTACAATGCAAGGAGGCGAATTGTTTTGTTATTGGATCACATGATTTTTCAGAGGATATCAAAAAAAGAGAAATGTAAGAACTGTTATAAGAAACACAATATTAGTATCGCTTTATTGAATCGACTTGAAAAGTTTTATTTTTTTCAATATTCTGAAACAACAATTTATCATTTTTAATAGAATGAAAAAAGAGAAAATAAGGATACAAACTGCAGCGGTTGTGAAAATTCAAAGAAAATATCGTAGATATCTTCGCAAAATGTATGGAAAAGCATTATCAAATGCTTTCCTGGCTGATAAATATTATAAATATAAAGCAGCAGTTCGAATTAATGCTACCGCCAGAGGACGGCTAGGTCGACGACAAGCAAAAACAGAAAAGGTTCGAATATTATTTAATAAAATATTTTCTGTTATTATGTTCGATATCTTTAATATAATATTGATTTGAACGGTTGTTGGTTAGGTATAGCATTTTTATTATTTGATATTTCATGCATGTACTGTTAATTTTTTTGTTAGGCTATTGCAATTATTGCTAAAGCACATCCTTTGCTTATTCGGTTTGCACTTAAATCTATGCTTAATCGCCCAAAAACTTTCTGGTATAAACGACAAAGTGATATTGACTTACTACTTGGTAACTATTTATTATTTGTTGAACGTACTGGTTATCAACCAATACGATTAGCAGTTGAGAGAAATTTACAAGAAATAGCTTATCGAATAGAGTATAGAAAGCATACTTTGTTATTATTAATACAAAAGAAATGGAGAGGATTTATGACTCGTAGAATGGTGAAATACTTTCGAACAGAATTAGTTTTTATTTTTCAATTGAAATTAACACATATTCTAAAAATCCAAAGAGCTTATCGTGGTCATTATGTGAGATTACGTGTCATACCAAAATTGAAAGAAGAAAGATTTAATGAAAAAATGATTAAAAATTATAGACAAGAAATATCCAAAATAAAATCCGAAAAACTGAAAACTGAAAATACCAATCCACGTTTGAAGCTCTTGTATAAAACAGAGTTTAGTAATGAAAAGACGTTAAGATATACTTCTGTTTTACCTTATACAAATCATAAAACAAAAGAATATTGGGATAGTAATTATATTGATGATAAAAACTTTCTACGAAATGATATGATTGCTTGTATTAATAAAGAGAAACGAATCATGTTTGACAAAAAATTAGAAATGGAAGAAATTTATGCGAGGAAAGCATTTATTTTGTCACGAATTGATGAAGTTGGACCATTAGGATATGGTTTAAGGAATATTAGTATTGATTTTAAAGATCAAATATGGTATGATTTAACACATGTCCAGTATAGACAATCTACTGTTAAAGTTGACAATTCATTAATTTCAAATAATGATGATGATAATAATCAATCAAAATCATATGAAAATAGTACATATTCAAAAAATAAATTATCTTCAACTTCATATAAATCACAAGCAAGTCATAATTCATCGAAAAAATCGATTCAAAATAATTCAAATGATGAATATGATAATGTAAGTATAGCCAGTTCTTTATCATATGAATCCTCATTTTTACCGCTACCATCTATCAATAAGTATAGTATGAGTAGCAGTATATCATCAATAAATATCATACAAAAAATAATTCCAAAAAAGAATAACGTGTTAAAAGCACGTGATAGCAGTCGATCGAAAAGTATGAGAATATATTTTCAACAAGAAATGGATGAAATCGTACAAATATTTATTGAAAAACAAGAACAACATGAAGTTGCTGAAGATGTGAAAATAAGAGTACGAAATAAATTAATTAATGATATAAAAGAATTTAATAATGATAAAATTCAAATTTTATCTCGTTCTTCAACCCTAGATGGTATGCCTCGTGATGATAAACATAACAAAAAAATTATTATAAACAAGAATAACAACAATATTTACAGTAATCAAAGTATTACTTTTGATTCTAATGATGATAATTCACAGGATAGTAATTTTTTACATCTAAATTCACCAACTAAAAAATCGAATGGTAATGATTTATCTAAATTGAATAATAATAATAATAATAATAATAATAATAAAATGACTTCAACAACTAATAATATGCTATCACATAGTAACAGTAGTAGTTCAATAAATAGTAATAATAAATTATTGAATAAAAGTGTTACAATAAATGATTCTCAATCTAAATTTGAGAACAAACTAATAAAACCAGCGAATAAAAAAATTGCTATTATAAAAGGTTATAAATATCCGGATGAACTCAATTTCAATTCTATGGAATGGTTATTTAGTGATGACAAATACTAGATTTTACACTTGTAAATTTTTTATCGTTCTTTTAAAAAAATATTAGTTTTCTATGGGCGTTCAAATCAGATATTCGTGCTTTTTTTTGTAAATTTTTGTAATTTTTACATTTGTGATAAAAAAGTTATTTAATATAAAAGCAATATTCTATCATTTCATTTTTTAATTTTATATTACCGTAATATTATAATAATTTGCGTTTGGTTGTTTATTACACACAATATTTTTGAAGGAAATATGATTTTCAAAAATTACATCAATTCAACATAATTCAAGTCAAGTCATCATAAGGATTCCTCAAAATAACCTCAGAACTTGAAATCATTACAGCTTTCATGTGAATTATTATGAGGTATTTATATGTCTTTCATATTTGTCATGAAATATTTGCTAAGATCAGTACGTAATTCTCCTACTGATTGTGGCCCATGTGGAAGAAACAATGTTGATTGTTGCATCTTAGCAGTATTTCCAATGTCTCTCATTGTATCAAAATATTGAGTAATCAAAAGTAAGTCCATTACATCTGATGGCGTTGTTCCATCTACATTTTTGGTGAAAGTCTCCACAGAATCCCTTAAGCCATTCACAATAGCTATAATATAAAATAAATGTTATTTCATATCTTTGCTATTATTTTTTGAAAGAATTGTACCTTTTCTTTGTTTAGCAACACCTAGACCAGCTAAGTATTTGCTTTCAGCTTCTGCTTCAGCAGCTTTAACTTGAAGAATTTTATCTGCTTCAGCTTTTTCTGACATTGCCTCTCTCATTCGCATTGATGCTGTATCAAAAATCAATAACTTAAAACACATAATATCATCATTTGAAAAGTAAATTAAGTTACCCATAATATCATTCATGGCACTTTTGACTCTGAAATCGGGGTCAATATCAACAACTAAAGTTGCATGGATAACATATCCATAATCTGCCAATCGAGTTGATAATTGACTTTTGACTGCATTTGCAACAACATCTTTTGATGAGAATGAATCATCTAAATTCATTGTTGGAACAGTTGATCTTATCACATCAAATACATAAGATTGTATTTGAGCACGAGGATCAGTGAGTTTATAATAAGCAGCTGGTACTTGTTCGTTAACAACTTTATATTGCACTAAAACAAAACAAAACTATAACATAAACTTAAATGTAAAAGTGGGAAATTTTTAATTACCTGCAACAATAACTTTAACAAATACATTATCTTTTGTTTTAGTATCACATGCAACTTCAACGTGTTGTATACGAAGAGATATGGTTGAAGCTAGATTATAGAATGGACAGAATATACATGTTAATCCGGCTGGTACAACGCTATAAAATTTACCTAGAAGCAAAAACCAATGCAAGTTTTAAATGATAATAAGAACAATAAAAAACTGCTGCACGTTGACAGTTTAGGGCAAATAAACTAAGTGCAATAATTCTTAAATGTAAAAAAAACTTTCGATACATTTTAGTAATAATAAGAACAATAACTGATAAACTGCTGTACGTTGACAGTTGAGGGCATTGACAGTTGACAGTAAGTGAACTTAGTAAGTGCAATAATTCTTAAACGTAAAAAAAAAACATAAAACTTTTGATACAATTTACTGTAACTCACCACAATTTTCAACAATTCCAGCGGTTGATTCCCCTACACAAACTAAACAACAAATTGATGACATGTAGAATGTAAATTGTAAATATTAAATTTGCTCTAAATCTCTAAATTACTATTGTACGTTTTTGCAATACGTTTTTTAATTACTGTACGTATTGCAATATTGTAAATCCTAAATGTGTAACAGTAATAATTCAACGAATTCGCTCAATTGATATACAGTATTGTATAAAATTTGTTTTTAAAGGTAATAATAATAATAAAAAATCAATGAAAAGATCGAACCGATGGAAAAAAGGTGTGCACGGAAAAAAGGTGGTGTGCACAAATATGCTCTGGCGCTATCTGTTTTTTAAAAGTGCGTTTTCTGTGAATATTTCTGTGAGGTTTTGGGCAATTTTCTGTTTAAATTTCTGTTAAATTTATCTAATTCTGTTCAATATCTGTGCAAAATTTTCGATTAATTAATTAATTAAAATTACGTTTTTGACGAAAATTTTCGTTAAAACGCAACATAATACCAAGAGATTTATAATCCTGTAAAGCGCGCTCCTGCTTATCTCCATATGT
>VKHH01006311.1:0-21495 GCA_015144975.1 Epipyxis sp. PR26KG
TTTGTCCTCCAGCTCCTGAGGTGGAGGAAAAAAATCCACTGGAAAAAATCCAGGCTGGGAAAAATCCAGCCTGGATTGGACCCTGAACGAAAGTCTCGCGCAATAATTCAACCGATCCGTTTATTGTTTTATTCACAGCAGTATATATATGACAATACTGTAATTCCAGAATTCTACAATAGTTCTTGTATATTCAGTTATTACACACATATTTTTGCAATAGCTGGTGATCGACACTGTTCAGATTGATTCTAATTTTCAATTAAAATCAATACTTTGGTGCTTGGTGAGGAGCATTTATGACTTTTACCACTAATTCAATAGCTTAATTTTTTTGGAATCAATCTTCATATTTCTACTAGGTCAGTATTCGATATGCTCGCAATGTATGCTCACAATAGGTCAGTATTCGATATGCTTTTAAAATACTTTTTCTGAATTATGCTAAAATTTTACGCTCACTATATACAAATGAGCTCAATTTATCCCAAATGTATTCATTATAGGTATAATAACAAAACTTACTTAATGAGAATCAGCAAATTTAAATATATGAGAAGAAAATCTCGTAAGACTAAACGTGGAAATTCGAACAAATTGAAGCTCAGTAGTGGTAAGTAGGATACAAAACAGCATTGTTCTTGAAATATATAGTACTGTACGTACTGTAGATATTTTTAGGGATCCAGTGTTTTTACTCCTGAAGAAAATGGAAAAAGGTGGTTGCGAATACTGATAATAATAACAGAGCAAATCATATATTTTTTAATATGATGAAGATAATTATGATGAGAAAATGGAAGTTGTTGTATCACCAAATTTATTAGCAAAAGATGTCATGTTGTACACATTGTTTGTCCCGCATGTTTCTGGTTTTTTATGAGGTAAGAGAGATGATATATATTTTGTACTTTTTATTATCCCCACCCTAAAATCATATTTGCACACACTCGGATTTGTGTTTCTCTGACAGTTTCTACGAAAACGTAAGGATTCTGACGTTTTTTTCACCACTGTGAGAAAAATATCGACCAGGAAACTTGGGAAACTTTCGGTTTCATTTCCAAATAAAATAACTTTCTTTTTAGACATATCATTTTAAGTTATACCAATAAGTGCCCATGCATTGGTATAAAACATCTACAAGAAGGTTTTAGAAAGAATTTTTGGTAGTTGAGAAATTGATCCGAAACTATTTTTGCATATATGAACCAACTATATGAGATTGTCATAACCAAAGGATATAACAGCAAGTTTTCACTTGCATTAGTCTTCTATATGGATACGAAGTATAAAACTATGAACGCGGTGCTGATTGAATATAATACAGAATACAGCAGAACAAACAATTATATAAGCGTGTTACTACATAAATCAGATGACTTATATGTGATAATAATGTATCTAACCTCTTATTATCTTGTAATTGTCATGAGTCAAACAAGTTTTGCTATGAGGATAGTTTTGGTCCAAACGATATTATAAAGACTCTAAAAATAGCCTAAACCTAAAAAACTCTAAACGGTTCAATTTTTGTTTTATGGCTGTAATAGAGAAACATCAGGAATTCATGATATGATAACAAAAAATATGCATAAAATCAAACCGAAAGCGGAACAAAAATATATAAATTCAAAAAACCGTTAGCATTCTTGCGCATGATGCTGAATTATAAAAGGAGGGAAAGTAAATAAAATGTAAAAAATCAATTATTTCCTACAAAATATTATTTAAGCTACTCTATGACTGCTATAAAACTCATGCTCGAATTACTGTATGAAATTGTCAGGAATTATGCTGCTTGAATAACTAATTTTAAAATAGGAATTTTAATTCTTCGTAACAATAATAATAATAATAAAATCGCAACGAAAAATTAATTTTTTACTTTAGTCACAAAAATTTCAATAATAATTAATGATATCTATTGGCAGAGAAATCATCAGTAATTATAATACCACATAAGGACAATTTATAAACTTTTGAAAATAAAGTTCATTGGGGAAATTGATGAAATTTATTTTGGTTTTGAAGATATAACTGGCGAGCATTTATGTATTATCAACAATGCGTACATTTATTTTACTATGTGCTTCATCTTAGAATCATAGTGATATATATTTATTATTTCGATTTTTACTAATTGCATAGCATAAATAGGAATTAATGATAGCATCTCGCCACATTATCGCTTCATGAAAGGTGCTAAGTATCAAACGATATACTCTGTTTCCTTGACTATTCACATGAATATTTAGTTGTTTATTACAAACATAAACTGAACCATTCGCTCCATTTTCTGCAGTTAAATTGGTTTGCAAATCACGCAGATGAATGGAACCTCGCAGCGGACCATTGTTTAAATACGCATTTTCCTAATAAAATAGTAATTTGTTTCGAATTAATTAGCTATTCATTTAAATTTCACCAAAAATATATTGAAGATATTAACTTACATCCACATAATAATCTATTCTTCCTTCAGGTCGCAAAACGAAATATCGCTCTTGCCATACAAGTGGCATGGATGGACATTGTTTACACATTTTCCCTTTCATCTCAACAAATTGTGGTAAATCCTTATCCATGGAGTCAACGACTGGTGGAAAAATATTAACTTTGTCATTTATTTCATAAAATATTTTTCTCACATCAAAACTATTTTTAATAAAATTATTATCTTCTTGATTTTTCTCTTCATCTGATTCTTCTATCGTGGCAACTGAATTCTCATCCTCTTCAACAAAACAATGATTGCGCAATTCGAACCGATAAATATGATTTGCTTGAATCGGTCGATAAGCATCATTTACACTCATTGCTCGTTTAATACGATTATTTGCATCTTGTAAATCAGGACATTTTAATAAATTGCTGTTCTCCACAATTTTGTCCTTCACATCATGTTGTCCGTTCGATTTTAAATCAACTTTAGATGAATATTTATCTTGACTATTATGATCTAGTACATTGTTGTAAGATTTAAACTTCTTTAAAAGTTTCTTTGGTTGATTCCCATCGTTAGTAATTATAGTCCCGTCTGTTTTCATACAGTCAGTGGTCATTTTGTGTCTCTTATTCAATTATGGTATTTTTCTACACATACAGGACAAATTCTTCATTGATGATCCGATTACCGGTAGACCGGTAGATCCAAAATGCCACCAGGAATTTGGAGAGAGAAAAAAAAATACAAAAGCGAAACGATAAAAATTCCGTTGAACTTCTATGATGAACAGTATTTAATAAATTTTGATTAACGAAAGATATTTTTATTAAAACTAAATGGATTCTAAGTTTTATTAACAGCGTATCAGTGTTTTGATTTTGCAGTAGCTGTAACGCGTTCATTTACAAATCAAAATTTTCACTTTTTTTTAAATAAAATTTTAATGGAGTTTCTAGAGTTACATTATTCAATTATTCTTGGCACTTGGCACTTTGTTAAAAAGTTGATTGAAAACATTGAACAGATATTGATGTGTAATTATTTATAAATACTCAATACGTTGTAGAGAGATCTCCGATCTCACAACTCATAACTCATAACTCATAACAGTAATACAGTAATATACTGTAAGTTAAACAGATTTAATATCATTCATCTTAATATGAACATACATCATCAAAAGTTTTAGTTAATTCACCAGTTTTTCTATTTAAAATATAATAATGCTCTCTGGATTTGACAAAAT
The DNA here is from genome assembly GCA_015144975.1 of Epipyxis sp. PR26KG. Classification (NCBI taxonomy): domain Eukaryota; class Chrysophyceae; order Chromulinales; family Dinobryaceae; genus Epipyxis; species Epipyxis sp. PR26KG. Next base: position 3,696 of record VKHH01006311.1, read on the forward strand.
TTGTATAGTGCTTGCAATAGTATATATTTTAATTGGAATAACTTCTATTCTTCAACTCATAGTTCTATATTATCGAGATGTAAATATTTACTCAAGGTATTGCAATATTTGCTTGATTGATGCATTAAAAAATTTAATGAATTATCTCCGTTTATCATTTCTTTGTGTTATTTCATACATTACCATTTATAATTTGAACGTAATTACTATATTAAAATCTTTGTTATAGTCGTCAAACTCTCAATAATTACAATTATATTTTATGAAAATATATCATTGAGAATCATTTTTACCCATTGATAATATTTGATTATCCTTCATTATTTTAAACATTTTATAAGCTATAATATTTTACTGACAGTTAAATATAATTTTAATGTTTAAGATTTATCTACATGCCTATACAATAACTTCTAACGATCAGTCATACGACGATTATTTATATATATATATATTTATATTCAATAGATTTTTCACACCAAAGACAGTTCAACAAAAAGTTCATTGTATTGTTCCGATTTTATGCTTTATAAGAGGATCATTTTTTATTTTATCAATATTTTCTTGGAATTCCACAGATGGTATTGTTAATTCAAATAAAACTTCTTTTTATACACTTGATGAAGTATCAACAGTACTTTATTTTACATTAACATGTATTCTTGGTTTATATTGGGCAGAAATATATTATATTTCAATAAATATTAGTTATATCTATACATTTATTGTCAAGCCAATCACATATCTCATAAATTTCTCAAGTTATGTTATAATATTCATTTTATTATATACTAACTTAGCCTCATCAAATAGTTATTATTCATATGATGAAGATTATGTTTATTTAGGATATTCAATTTTTGTTGCTATTATATATTTATGTTCTGCTATAATATTTTCAACTTATGCATATATGACAACACAAGAGTTTAATCTAATTCCAATCAAACTTAATAATCGTAAAAAAAGATCGCGAGTATTGAAAATATTATCAAACGTATGTATATTATCATTAATCATACGGGCTGCAATTATTCTCTATTATTCAAATAAAGCTATTTCAACCAGTAATTTATGGCAATTGATTTGTGTATTTTGTTATTATTTTTTGTTGGAGCTAGTCCCAATTCTTGCTATTGTGACATTTTATGGTGTTGTATTACAAGAAGATGAAGATTTGGATGAAACTATTTACGAAAATGAATCTAATCCATGGGAAGTTGAGCCATTGAATGAGTCTGAAAGTGTTCGTAATAATAATCAATCAGCGAAAACATTATCGATGCAGATTCCAAACACTAATGCTAGTTCTGCCGACGATCCAGCAATTAATTCGATAATTAATAGATTATCACAATCTTTTTATGCTGTTTAATAACATGTTATATAGTAACTGGATTGCTGTTTTCATTGATTTTGATTGAAGGAAAAAAATAATTAATCAGCACATTATTAATTTTTGAAATATGTAAAAATATTATATTACCATTTTGTAAATAATTTGACCAAAGATTTACTCTGACTGATATGAATGAATCAAAAGAGTTATTGAAATAATTTTCAAAATGAAATTGAGTATTATTATTTATTGCATAATTAATTTTGATGAAATAATTTGCCATAGAATCTCGTTTGAACATTTTATCAATTGAAATAGCTCATGCCCAACCGATTCTCTCGCACACCTAAACTCTAAACTTGTAATTTGTTTTATTTAAACCTATCTTATCTCTTATCTTATCAATATTTTTTGTTGCTCAAAATCTGGGAATATAATATATTTCATAATGTATAGACTAGCAGAATCAGCTATGGAGATTTACAATTAAAATACCAAATTTAATTAAATCAAACAAATAAATGAAAAGTTGTTAATAAAAATATAAAATTGTGAACAACAATATTTGTTGCCGAATTATCATATTGAATATTTATCATTTATTGTTGCTGTGTTTTATTTTTAAGGTAAATTAATGTGTTATGTATAGCATCATTGAGCAATCCTTTCTCACCAGATAAAAATCCATTAACATCACCAGTTTCCCATCCACTTCTATGATCTTTCACCATACGATAAGGATCCATCACCACTGATCGTATTTGATTCCCCCAAGAATTATCACCAGCTCCAAGAACACTTTGTTTTTTCATATCTTCTCTCTTTTCATTCTGCAACTGCCATATTTTTGCTTTCATTATGTTCATAGCTATCTTTTTGTTAGCATGTTGAGATCGTTCATTTTGACAAGTAACCACCATACCAGTAGGAATATGAGTTATTCTCACGGCACTATCGGTAGTATTCACACTTTGACCGCCTGGTCCACTTGATTTGAATGTATCAATTCTTAAATCGCTTCTCTGTAAAGTAACATCATTTGCACTCTTATCATCTTCACTGCTGATGGGAAACACCAACACTTGAGCGAATGATGTATGTCTCTTATCTGTAGGATCGAACGGACTTTTACGAACTAATCGATGAACACCTGCTTCAGCCCTCATTCTACCATAGCAATAAGAACCATTTAATTGCAATGTTACTTGTCGTATTCCAAAAGACTTGAAGGATCCATCTGTTTCCCTATTTTCTTCTATTATTTCTATTTTGTAGCCATTACAATCTGCCCATTTTTGGTACATATTCATTAATATTCTTGCCCAATCGCACGCATCAGCACCACCAGCTCCAGCAATTATTTGTATAAAACAATTAAAATCATCAATTTCGTGATCAAATGAGTCCAACTCTTCCATTTTAGTATAATGTGATTCTAATTCAGTTAACAAAGTATCACAATCATCAACAGCAACATTATCATTTTCACTCAAAGCTAAAGTTAAATAATCTATGTTTTCCTGCGTACGTGAAATAATATCTTCTATCCAACTATATCTCTTGTTAATTTCATTTAATTCAATACTCCAATCCTTGATTTTATTACTATCATAGGTATTTGTGTTGTCGATTAAATCTAGCAATTCTCTTTTACGATTTTGTTTTTCAATATATTCTACAGATTGTTGCTTGCTCATTAATTTTAAATATAGTGAATTATGTCTCTTCTGCAAAACACTAGTCTTTGATGAAAAGTAGCAGTAGTTTGATTGACGAAAACAAAAAAGCGGCAAATTCTTATAGGAAGAATTATTAAAAATGGTTGTCTTGAATAGCTTCAGCATAAGTTAATTAAAGATCAAATTTTAAAGTTTAAAGGATCAATATTTATCAAACAACTGCTAATAACAATGATATTCTCAACAATTTAATCTTAAATATGACTGCGGTGAATGGTACATGCCAATGTTACGCGTTTTACAAATGCACCATTGCAATTTTACAATGCAAGAGTAAAGAGTAATAACCCACAAAAACACCAAAACACCTTTTAATACGCCATGCTCATCATACTCATAAAAGTTCCAACGTTGAAAACTAACAGACTATAATCAATAACTCATTAAGGAAACCGACAATAATATAAGAATGAATGAATGATATAATAACTTATTTATACTATACCTGGTATAGTATACCGTTTCAAATCGCATCTCCGGGATCCGCGGGAATTCAGGATTCCGGCAGTAGGAATAATCTATACTATTATTTATATTACAGTACAACTAGTAGAGTTTATATATACTTTAAGATATATAAAAAAAGGAAGTTATTCGCTTTTAGACTTTAGAGCACTGAACTTGGGATTTATAATTTTGTTAACCTCTATGGTTTCTCATCAATCATTAGTTTAATTCCTTGTCTTAAAAAATATCTTTCTGTCTCCAATGTATTTAGTTAGATTGCTTATTGTGGGGGATACTGGTGTTGGAAAAACTTCACTGCTAATTCGATTCAACGAAGACAATTTTGTGCCAGACCAAAAAACCACAATCGGTATAGAAATTATTGAATTCGGAATTGTTGAAAATATTCGTTGCTGTTAAATATCTGATGAATTAATATATTAATATTAATCTTATTCTTTAGGAGTTGATTACAAAGCAAAGGAATTAGAAATTGGGTCACAAATCGTTAAATTACAAGTATCTATTTTAAAGTTAACATAATTTATGATTTTCTATTAAAATTCATACTTATTTTAGGTGTGGGATACAGCTGGTCAAGAACGATTTAGATCAATGACAGCGGCATTTTATAGTAAAGCTCAAGGTGTAATTATAACTTTTGATGTTAATCAGCGTGAATCTTTTCTAAATATTCCTAGTTGGATTAGGGACGTTCGAATTGTAAGTAGTAGTTCACTTAACTTAATGGCCATACTCATTAAAAGTCTATCTATTGTTAAAATTTACCTATTCCTAGAGTGCTCCCGAGTATTGCTACATAATACTGTGCGCAAATAAAATTGATATTCCTCAGGAACTTTGGAAAGTTGCACCAGAAGAATATAATGCTTTTGCTAAAGATAATGATTTGTTATTGGTTGAATGTAGTGCAGCCAGTGGAAAGAATATAACCCATTTATTTACTTTGATTGGAACAAATATTTTGAATCTAAATAAAAATAAATTGACTGAAGTTGAAGATAGTGAACATAGAGGAGAAAGTCTGCTGTTGTTCAACCCAAATGAGCTTGAACATAGAAAACGACCTGAAGAGCGGTGTTGTACAATATCATGAGTATTAATAATTTTACTTCTGAACATATAAATCATCGGGCTGGAACAACAACACCAATTAATTGATAATAAATGTGTTATTGAAACATGTGACTCCAATAATCTTATTGTATAATATTTTAGTTTCAATAATTATATATGTGCCTTTGATTCCATTTCAATTGTTTGTTGAAAAAATATTATTGATAATTTTATTTATGATGCTTTCAGAAGTTTTCTATTATATTTTTTTTACATTTAAGACATTATCATGGGTAACTCCATAACCGAATTATCTGAATCCTCATCACACATTTCATTTAATTTCCCCTAAATTTGGGGGGCTCAATTTTATATGTTTAGGTTTAGGGGAATTTACGAAACCACCCAATATCTATCTATGTTAACATTTATGTAATTGGAATTGCCCAGTTTATGAATTATCCGGTTTTCAGCTCACTTAACAAGACAAAAAATTTACAAAAAGTATGTTATAAAATGGACAAAACGAAGATAACTTATATGGGCCTAAGTGATGTGACGCAACTTGTAGTCAGACACTACTTGTTGTATTTGTTTTATGAAGTTTTACAAATTATACGTTATAGATGTACAACCTCATGAGCCTTCCGTTTATCGGTCTTTTACATTTAAGAGGGCTCTCTGTTATGTTCTATAGCTATAGCTTGTTAAGTTTAATTGATACGATTTTCTCCTTTAATTTATTCATTCGTTTATATCATTCAATTCCTTAAAATATATCTTTGTTGTCTACATTAAGTTAATGAACGGATAAAAAAGGGGTAAAAAAAACATAAAAATAATAAAATGTATTTCTGTATATCTCGGAAAGCTAAAATACTTTTCTTATTTCGGATTTTATTTAACTATTTTCCATAATTGTCAAAATTGGGTCTAATCGGCTCTGAAGTATAGAAACACGGTGGTATCTCTTGCTATGATGTTTCTGTCCACTCAATCCAAAGTTTTAAGTTTATTGTGATGACTAATTATCCATGTTGTGTAGCAAAGTAATACTACTGTATTTGAATCAGCTTAAAATACTGCAGTATGGTGTTGCGTACAAGCGTACTACAAAAGTACAAAAATAATTCGAGTATAACCAAGTATATAATACTGTACTAGTGTACTAGTAGTATACAAATTTACCTTCTTTTTAAATATAAACTGAGATTGAGAAATTAATATCTTAAATGGCCTGATCACTCCAAGGTTTTCTTTATAATTAGATTCATATATTCATGTTGATTGATGGATATTAGTTTTGGGTTATCATTACAGTATATTTATAGTATATATATAATCATATCATTATTACTCTGAAAGTACGATACGAAAGTACGGTAAACTTCAATAAGGTAGTACTTAAGTACCGCTAGTTTAAAGATACTGTATTGAAGAATGTACATATTTCGATACATATGATATGTATAATGTATACAACATGTATAAATGTGTAGTACTGCTAATAAAGTATTAAATATTCAGAAATTATAGTTATGAATTAAATTTTAATACCAAGATAGACAGTATATCATTACCATTTGATACTTAATATTAATCCACATGTATAATATATTTTAATATACAGAAGAATAATAACTGTGTGTAAATTGACGGTTTATTGAAAGTGTCGCCATTTATCGTTCAGTAATATTGTTGTTCAATTTTATATTTCAAATATATAATTATATTGTGGAACAAGTATCTATCAAAAATAAATAATATTTTATTTCTAAATTTATTGAATTAATGTGTTCATTACTAGCGTTTATTTTGTTCTATTTCCAAATTTACGTCTTTAAAATATATTTAAGCATTGAGCTGTTTGCAGAAGCTTGTGTGTTTAGCAATGGATTGAATGATGATGGACATAGCAAAATTTATGATGAAGATCACCGAAAGTTAGAGGTAGAATCATTGAAGAGTGGTACGAGAGAAACTAAAGATGTTGATTATTTGAAGCAGCGATTTCGTTCTACATGTCCATCATCATCATCTATGAGAGCATCGCTTTTGAAGACAACAGGTCAAGAACTTTCACCGAGCTATGCTCCCAGTGTAGAAGTCAATATACCATATACAATTACATCAATTTCCCCATCAATTACTTCAACTTCTAAACCCGCTTCAGAATTTCAACTACATTCAGTCAAAAGTTTTCCATCTTGTTCAAAGCTTGCATCTGATACTATGATTGAATTTTCAAAAACTTCTACATGTATGGCTTATCAAGGGATAAGATTGGCTTTCAACAATTTAAAATTCAATCATTCCAGTCAACTGCAACACTTTCTAGGATCAACTTTAAGATTAGCTTTTCATGATGCTGGAGAGTTTGATCAAAATTTATCAGACTTATCTGGTCCTGATGGATGCCTTAGTAATAATCCAGCTAATTTAGGATTTAAATCAATACATTTACCAACAATGGTGTATCTTGAGCCCATCTATCAACGCTATTGTGATAAAATAAGCCGAGCAGACTTTTGGGCTTTAACTGGCAAGTTAGCTGCAGAAAGAGCTGATCTTCGTCAAATTGTTAATATCAATTTTCAATTCGGCAGAAAAGATCGATTAGAATGTTCTGAAGGAATTAACAGATTACCAAGTGCACAAGGTAGCCTGGATCATATCATTTCTGTGTTTGTTAGTCGAATGGGCCTAACTTTAGAGGACGGAGGTAATTAACAGTACGACATATATAAAATAAATAAAATTATTTCTTTTTTTCTTATATTGAGATTGTTATTATATTTTATTAGCCACTAATAGTTTTATTAATAATTTGAGTTGTTGATATAGTCACCCTATTAGGAGCTCACTCAATGGGTAATGTGCATGTTAATATATCTGGCTATGGCTTGATAAGCCAAGTAAATAGAGGTACTGTGAATGCATGGGACAACAGTCCAAACTATTTGACAAATGAATACTATCAATCAATGCTTTTCAACAAGAAATGGACTAACACTATTCAACAGAATTCAAATTCAAAAAAGAATATTTGGAGTAATGGTGGTGATAATATTATGCTTAACACAGATCTTGCTTTAGCATTTCCATCACAAAAGGATCCACTCGCGTCAATTGGTGAAGTATGTGCTTACAAAGGTGGTTGTTACAATTGGGTTACTAACAGTTATAATTATTCGAAGCCACCAACATTGGCACAGGTAGAAAACTATGCAAAAAGTAATGCTGCAGTTTTCTTAACTGCGTTTTCCAAAGCTTATTCAAAGATGATTTGTGTTGGCTATGGGCAACCAGATTTGATTGATGGAAGTAAATCGCAAGGAAAATTAGGGGAGTTAACATCGATTGACTTTTCAACATGCGAAGTTGTTAAGTAGAAAAAACAATAATAATCTAATTTCAACATGCAAAGTTGTATAGGCGAAATAACAGTAATAATCTAACAATTACCCTTAAGATAAGAAACAGATTAATTTTGATAAATCAAATGTGTTTCTAATTAAATTAATAAAATTATTTTCGGAAAATGTGTTGTAATTTTGATACCTGCAAATTGAATAACTGAATGACATAGAATAATACCAAAACTGATTTATTCATTTTTATATTACGGAATATCGGCATTTTATAAATATATTTGGAAAATGAAACTCATTTAGTTTGATTATTTGTTATCCATGGATGCCCTAGTGCTTGATCCATTGTCATCCTTGTGGCAGGATCAGTTGACAACAAACCTTGAATAAGATCCTTAACTTCTGCGGAGAGAATATTATTCCATAAGTCTGTTGCACCAATAGAATTATTTGGCGCTTTGACATTTACAGTTGGAGGAAGTTTAACGTGAATACCATCACTTCTCATTTGAGGGTTAGTACTAAACAAAAGTACATATAATAATATACCAAGCGACCAACAATCAACAGAAGGCCCATAAGTTCCAGGTTGCCCACGCCTGATTGCGACTATTTCCGGTGCCATATAAGTGACAGTTCCAGCAACAGTTACAGCACTCTCACCGCCTTCTCCTATGTATTTCGACACACCAAAATCTAATAACTTCACTATCAAACCAGCGTTTTCATCTACTGATTTAACCATAAATATATTTTCAGGTTTAATATCACGATGAATTTCACTATGAGAGTGAATGTATGAAAGTGCGCTTGCCAATTGAAAAAACACTTGTCGAGCTTCATCTTCTGTTAGAGATTTCCATTGTCTAACTTTCTCAATATAATCAAATAAATCACATCCTTCACAATATTCCATAACAATTGCCATATTAATACCGTCACTGAATGATTCAACATAATGAATTATATTGGGATGAGGTTCTAATCGTCGCATATTTTCGACTTCTCGTCTCTTCCTTTGAATATCGCCAGTTAATTTTACCTTTAGTTGATAAACAAATTATAGTATGAATTACAGTATTACAGTTAAAACTTGGAAAGTACAGCCTTGTGCTTACAATTTTGACAGCAAAGTAACTATCATTCGCATCTGCAAGTTCACATTTGAAAACTTTACCATAACCTCCTTCCCCGATCTTTACAATAGGAACGTATTTTTCTTGGAAAACTTCATTATCTAATTCATAAAATGAGCTAAAATCGTCTTTACCAATCAAAGATGACATTCTATGTATGAAGTGTATAACCAACAGTGAAAATTGCTATATAACCCGTACGTAACGTCAATCATAATATCATAATATTTTTTGCAATTTGGAGCAAAAAAAATACCGGTTGATGCTTGGCCCCGCACCTGCAGTTTGTATCGTGAATACTGGAATAGATATGTACTTATCAAAACAATAATAATTTGTTTATGATTTTATAATGCAAGTATTTTCAAAAATGATGGATTTAACAAAATGGTTAATTAATAAATTTAAAAATATTATTGAAAATCAAAAATCAAAAATCTGCTTTTTTTTATTAAGATCGAACGTCGATCATTTCTATCTAATATACGAAACTTCTTAATGATTTTCAATTACAGTACTGTGGCTGAATAACTTCAAATTTTTAATGTTTCAAATCTTCAAAATAAATAATGCACAAATCGCAGCTATCCAATTCCTTTCAAAGAAATGAGGTAGAGTGAAAACTACAATACGATCTTACAATTGATAGTATTTTATTAACATCATATATAATTGATATCAATTGCATTAAAATATTGTTTTATAAGTATTTACTGTACCGGTATATTTTAACTTTTAATACTCTAAAACCTAGATTTTGGCAGTGACTGATTTTTCAGAAAACTATTTGGAATGGCCTCAACAACCAGTTAAATTCACTTTAAAGAATCAGAAATCTTCCAAAGAACAAGTATCCAAACAGTTATATGATGAATCAAATAAGGATAATGAAATTATCACTCCAAAAAATAATTCGGATCGAAGACCATCAGTTGTTACAAATCATAAAATAACTCGAAAATTTCGTAATACCTCTCAGCATAATACCGCTTATAATGTTGAAAGCAATCGCAATTATGCTCCAACTGTTCAATCAACTCAAAAAGCATTGAATGATATGGAGAAAAGCCTAATTTATCTAAAGGCAAAGCCTTTATTCAAAACTGAAAACACAAATAATATTACTTCCCAAAATCAAACTTATGAAGCAGAAAATGAGTCCAACAAGGTATTTCCTTAATTTCATTTTCTTTTATTAATATTTACTTTTTTAATCACTATTTTAGATATCTGAAAAACAAGAAAAATCATTCAATGCAAAAGATAATTCAAGTCAATCAAATCCTTTATATTTGATATTAAATAAAGCAGAAAATCTTCTTTCTAATCTAAATGAATCAAAACCAAGAGCTTCAATATCTCCTTCTATAATTGAAAGAAAATTTTCAAAACTCCAAAATCAAAATGCTGATTTTCAACCTAAAATATCGATTAGAGAAAATAATTCTCATAAGTTTGATTCGATGCAAATCGACTTGTTGTTGCAAGGTCTTCCAGATGTCTACGATAATGAATATAATGGATATGTAGATGATGAAGAAATTAATCGTATATTGAAAACAGGTGGAGACCCACCATCTCAAATTCAATACCCCTCAGTATATTCATTACAGCAACGGTTATTATCAAATCTTGAAAAAGTGAAATTTGTGGTCATTAATTTTTCACAAATTTTGTGCTATAATGCACGATATGGTCTGAGGCGAGAAGGAAGTTATTTGCAAATATCATTACCTGCTGGTTGTAAACTACCTTTAAACTCTCCGAATTCCCTTTATGTCCCATTATCAGAATTAGAATTCCCTTCAATTAGCAATAACTCAACATTGAAAAGAGATTATAAAGATAGCATTAGAAACTATTTCGTCGGTAGTGCGAATTTAAATCATGCTATTATGGTACCAATAGAAATTAATGACATAGTTGGTCGTGATTGGATTGAAAATACTAAAAGCCCCCAAAGTGTGATTAAAATCGAGTTATTTAGTAATTTAATTAGTTCTCAATATAATTCGAAACAAATAAAACTAATAAACAAGCGATTTGCAACTGCCATCATTCCAATGAGTGGCATATTTACCTCACATAGTCTTGATGTGATAGTAAATGCTGAGTTGGATGTTGATATGGAATCGCATTCAATAATTGTTGCAAGAATGAATAATTTACCTATCGGACAAAGTATTTCTAATAATAGATCATTAGGAAGAGTTATGGGTACGATTTCAATGCGAATATCACTAGTTACGAAGGAAATGATGGATAAGGAAGGAATCGAATATAATAAAATTATTTTTGAAAAGAATATAATTATCCCAACGATTGATGACCCACTTAAAATAAATGTGATAAAACCAACCAATAGTCATTCTGATCAAAATTCTGATTATATTAGCTACATCCCTCCATCCAAGGATCCGTTACACTCTGCTTTAGATTATATACCAACTGAAGTAAAATCCAATAAAACGAATCTTTCACCAATTAACATTTCAAAGAAAGGATATTTGGGATTAGTATGCTTTGGAATCGAAACATTGAAATTACCACTCAATATTCAAATTGAAATTAATGAGGAATTAGACACAGCAGCACCAAGAATCGTGATTGGATACAAAGTATCCTCTGAGTAAGTATACTAATAATAGTAATAAATATAATAATTATTTTTGAAATTATAATAACAAAATAGATTAATATAATAATATAAAATAAAATCTATAATAATTATTTTGGTGTTTCTTGGTGTTGTAAACAAGGAAATTCATAAATTTTATAAAATTCGAAATGGATGAATATCTTTGTTGAAACATGTCACTCTATACCAAAACAAAATTTTCACATTATTATAAATTATTCTTTAAAATGATTTATTTTAGGATAAATGATAATATTATTGGTGAAATTAAAAGTATTAAACCAAATGTTCCATTAGATTTATATTTTTCTACAGGGAAATTATATAATATTCAAATGAACCATTTCAAAATTCCAATCTTTGAAGTTTGGATTGAATGGAATAAGAAAAACATGAATAAATCATCTAATAATATATTAATTCCATGCAAATATTTGCTTGGATTAGCGAAATTTAAATCAACTAAAAATCAGAATCATACAGAATCATTGCAAGTGATTGACATAAAATCTAATATTTCCAGAGGTAGTATTCTCTCTTCTTATCATATACATGAAGATGCTAAACTTGTTGAAAATGCATTACAATCTTCATTAAATTCTTTTTATTTGCAAAGTTCTCAAAAAGAAAGTCACTCAAAAACAATTAATCATAATCATAATCATAATTATTATAATAACAATTTAATAAATCAAAACTTATTATCTAAAAATCATGATTTTGTTCAACAACAAAATGGAAATAATAATAATAATAATAATAATAATAATAACAATAATAATAATAATAACAATAATAATAATAATAATAATAATAATAATATAGATAATAAAAACCGAATTAATCATAATTTTAACGATAATAATAATAACAATAATAATACTTATAATATATCATCATCACCTAGCTTATCGAATATTATTAAATTAAATAATAATAATAATAATAATAATAATAAGTTTAATTCAAATTATTCTGATGAGAATATACACAATACCATTTTTGACCCAAGAGATAGTTTAGAAAGCTTGTTACCTCGAGATAGTCTTGAGTTAACTTCAAATCTTGGAAATTTAGAATCAAAAATTGTAGACCAAAGGAATCATGTGAATGAAAGTGTAGATTCAATCGATAATATTTTAGATTTATTAAATAATTATGATAATAATAGTAATAATAATTATAGTATTGATCTTTTAAATCCAAAGTCTCCAGTGGATGAAATCATCCACAGCTTGGAATTCAAAAATAATGATGAAAATAATATATTCGATTCAAAACAAACAAATCCTAATACTATAATAAATAATAATAATGATAATAATAAGGATAATTTAAATTATAATAATTCTCAAATGAACGTGAATATAATTGATATATCTATCGAAGGTATAATAGATGTTGAGTTAATAAAATTATTGTCTTCAAATCATAATTATTCTTATTCTAAAAATGATTCAATTCTTGGATTTTATTTATTATATCAATTCCCAGGATTAAATAATACAAATCATCTTTTAAATAATGATTCATTACATTCTCAACAATCTCAATCGATTGAATTGTTCATTAATAATTCAAAACCAAGTGTACATGAAATAATGAAAGAAACATGGTATTATTTATGGTGGGATAGTGATAATTATATTTTAAATGGTTCTAATAGACATCGATTTGAAATGAATAATTTTTTAGAATCATATTATAATATATTATTTGGTACATCTGATAATAATCAATTAAATTTTAAATTAGCTTTCAGTGATTATGAAGGAAATCTACCAAAAAATCCAATTATTTTTGGATCATCGACACTTTCAAAATCAGATTTAAATCGAATATTTCAACAATCCGGATCAAATAATAAATATAATTTACCTATTTCATTTGATTATGATTATTATAAATTGTTAGATAAATATAATAATCAATTTAACATTAATATATTATTTTCACATAGAATCGAACCGATTTTATTAAGAAACTCTCATAATAATAATACTAATAATGATAATAATAATAATAATAATAATAATTTATTAAATAATAATCATCCGCATCATCCGCATGATCCTCATATTTTGAGTCACAATAGATTACATTTAAATTGTAACAATAATAATAATAAAGATAATAATGATGATGATAATGATAATAATTTATTTGATTTCGAGAGCAAAAATGAGGAAAATAATAATCAAAATAATTATAATTCATTTCAACTCAAAGTATCTATCGAAGAGTTACTACATTTAAATGTAACAGAAAATAATCTTCATAATAATTTTCAAGTTTCAAAATTGTTTTTTCATATTACTGCAAAATCTTCATTATTGAACCGAGATAATGATTCTGAAATAGAAGAGGTAATCTAATAAAAACGTAATTTTATTCCTTAATTTTGATAACAAATATTTTTATTTTTCATAATTATTCTACCTTTCTGTACTCAAAAAGAAATAAAAAAAATATTTACTTAACTGCTAATTCATTTTCTCAAAATCAATATTATTATATTTTTGGTTTATTTAAAATTATAATCACAATAATAAAAACTACTTAAATCAACTAATTAATTGATGGACTTATGATTATCATTGTTTGATAGGCGTTTCGTTCAATAATAAAACCAATATCTCAAAAAGCATTATTCTCAACCAATAATATTCGTTCATCTTCGAGGTTTAGTCCATTATTACCTTTTACACCTAATAAAATGTTTGATGATATTATTATTGACATTGAGTTAATTGATTCTTTAGCCAATAATATTAATAATAACGATAATAATAATAATCGATTAGATTTGAAAACTATGAAGAATAGTTTTATTATGATTGATTTGTTTTTGAGACAGCCAATATTCGCTAATAAGTCAACATCAATCAATCTCATCACTGATAATGGAGTCGATCATAATCATATCATTCATGAATCAGTGGATCAAATCCGGTTAACGGATATTTTGATTGGCTCTGCTGTGGTTGATCTGTCATTACTAGCGATGGGTGTGCCTGTCATCCATGGCTGGTATCATTTAATTGATCATGTTCAAAATACGATTGGTCAAATAAGATTGTCAGTACAAATTAATAATCAACAAAATCATGTTATACATAATAATATTAATGAGGATATTAGAAAATGGGATAATATTATTGGAAAGATTCGGTCAAGTATCGATGATTTGAGACTCTCAACACAGTTAGATAGCAATGACACAAACAAAATAGTTCAAAATAATCATTATAATATTGACAATAATAATAATTCAGATGAGAATCAATATGATATTAGTAAGCGATTGCTTGATGATTCGTTAGCTGAATTAGAAAAATCGAATATTCGTTTATTATCGGGTTTTAATCATTTGGATTCGATACAAAATGGTGATTATGATTATGTGAGTCACAATAATCCGACGAATAATAATGGTAATAATGATGGTTATATGCATTTATACACTAATAATAATAATGATTTTCTACCGGTCATCGATAATGGTAATAATAATGATATGCTTCGATTGGATAATAATATGATAATAGTTGATGAAATGAATGGAAATAATCCACAACAAATAAATTATGATTTAGATAATGCTGAGGATGATGATTGTAATAATTATAGTCATAATATCTCCGCTGATCAAATTAATAATTTAAATGATGAAATCTTGAATGATAATAATAATAATAATAATAATAATAATAATTATAATAATAATAACGATGATAATAATTATTATAATTATAACAACAATAATAACAATAATAATGATAATAATAATGATTATAACAACAATAATAACAATGATTCGAATGATTTTAGTCAAATTTATGCTGCGATTCCTCCGATTGGAAGTGAATCATCTTCTGAAATAAGTATATCTTATCATTATAACCATAAAAATGATCATAATGATAATTTATCAGTTGGAAATCATATAAATAATAATGATAATAATGATCAAGACTTTAACTCATCGATTAATATTATGGACAGGTTAATCGGCACAGAAGAAGATATGAACATTTTTAACATTTTAAATCAAAGTAATAATGATCATTATCATAATAACGATCATAACGATTATGGCAATAATTATTTTCATGAAAATAATGACAGAAATAATAGTTTACTTGTTAATGATTATAATAATGATAATAATGATGATAATGATAACAGTAGTAGTATTTCTGATATTATGATAGACATGCCTCGTTCTCCTTCGCAACAGAGACCAGCTAGCTCCCGCCCCACATTTCTTACAAGTTTCCTAAATGATAATAATCAAAATGATGATAATAGCGATAATGATGATGATAATAATAATAATGATAATGATGATAATAATAATGATGATGATGATGATAATAATGATGATGATAATGATGATGATGATAATAATAATAATGATGATGATGATAATGATGATGAAACAAATCATTACCACAATAATGATATTTTATTGTCAGATGGCCATCATGACTCTTCTTTAGCACAAATCAATCATCAAAAAAACGATAATTTTGAATATAATAATCATTTAGACTATCATAATCATTTGAGTTTCATTAATAATAACGATAACAATAACATCTCTGAGGATATTCTCACCGATGATACCCCTGAAACAGCCAAAATAAAGCGTGTTATAGAAGTTGAGTTTCCAAGACTTTTGCATGAAAACCAAATGCAACAAAATCTCCATCATAATCATGTGCTTCTGAGTGATAATAACTTTAATAATTATAACCATGATAATGATTTAGTTAATTGGGATCATTTAAATATATCTGCTGAGCCATCATCTGTCCCATATCATAGTAATAATCATAGAAAGGTCGAAGAAAGTCAATACAATAATAATAATAATAATAATAATAATAATTATAATAATAATGTCCTCAATAATAATAATTTAAATAACAGCAGTATCGTTCATGCTAAACTCCCTTCAGAAATAATTAAAGAAAATTTAGAGCGATTAAATATTCCTTTTCGACATGAACCAAATCGCATACTTCCCATCATCACATATCATAATAACCATAATCATAATCAAAATAATTATCCTAATAATAATAATAATAATAATAATGATAATAATAATGAACTTGATATACGAAATCGATATCCTGGCATTCAGCGGCAGTTTATTGATAATGAAACAGAACGAATATCGAATATTATGTTTAAAATGATAAATTCTAATGCTAAATAAATAAAATATATTTTTTTAAAAGAAACTTTTTGAAATAATATTAATTTTTTATATAAAAGTATTTAAAATATTAGTGTAGTGAAATACTAATTAATTTGTTTATATTAATTTTATTTTGATTTAATTAATTTCATATATGTATATATCTTTAGAGTAACTTTTTTCCTTTATTATTATTATGATAATTTTGAATTCTAAGTAAGATATACATAATAATGGTTTCTAGATTTTTGGGATTGGATATTTTTAAAACCTTTAATTTAGTTAGCTATCCGCTATACGTAGTTAGCACATTTTTCTAGAAGCGCAATATACCAATTACATGCCATATACAAATTGTCCGTTCAAGATACTATTTTATTGTAATAAAAGGATATAATATCGTTATTTAATATTATTAGCCAATAGATTATGCATAACATAATAACTATTATTATAAGCCGAATCTAATAAGTCTGATGGATTATTACCTGATTAATTATATGTTTATGGTCCAGGATAAAGTGCTAACTCTGCATAGATAGCGAAAATGACGGTTATAAACATCTCCAACCTAAAAACCTAAACGAAAGAATCTAATTTCCCTTACGATAATTTTATTTTATAATAATAATAATAATATTATACTTTATTGGTTCATTCTATGCTTCTTATACAAAAAAACGCATGTTATATTTTTAATTTGTTTAATATTTAAGAATAATAATAATAATAATAACAATCATAATAATAATAATAATAATAATAAAAATAATAACAATAATAATAATAATAATAATAATAATAATAATAATAATAATAATAATAATAATAATAATAATAATAA
>VKHH01006312.1:0-21487 GCA_015144975.1 Epipyxis sp. PR26KG
AATAATAATAATAATAATAATAATAATAATAATAATAATAATAATAATAATAATAATAATAATAATAATAATAATTCTAGAGATCAATTCTTGCTGCGACTGATCGTCCACCTGCAGATGATGAACTGAGACGATTCATGAGAAATTACGCTGCTTTGGTTGACATTCCCTCTTCATCAGCTGCTTCAGGCGGAACTATCAAACCTTACATTTCATATGACAAGTTCAAAGCTTTGATGTTGAGTGGAAAGCTTTTCCCTCAACACAAAGGAAGGTATTGGGTTGCTGTTTCATTGGCAGAGGCGGAAACGATTCGTCGAGTTCTTCATATTCGCAAAAGAAAGGATTCTGTTCAAATCATAAGCAACAGTAGCACTGAATTGGCGTTGAGATACAGTCCCTTGGTATAGTAACCTCGCTTTCTTTATTATTTATTCAATCAAATAATGCAATTAATGAGTAATCTACTTTATCACAGGCTGGCACACAAGACTCGTCACTGCCCGGGGGAAGTGGAGGTGTGATATTTGATGCATCATGGGGTTGGTCTAAAGAAACCACTGATGGTAATAGCTCTGGTGCAACTAAATATGAGCTGTCAGTAGCGCATAGCAGTTATCGCTTTTTCGATTGCGATCTTCATTACACAATCCCAGCTCTGAACGTGTTGATCAGGGTTCTGAAAGGAAGGTGAGAACTTCTCTCTATTTTATTTTTTATTTTTACACTTACCACTAATAGTATTTATCTGATGCATTATTATTAATATGCTTATTTTCAAATTCTGAGCAAAATTAGTATTATAATTATTATTATGACGTGTCTCGTGTAGCTTGAGGGAGAGAGAAAAGTTTTTCCAGTCGACTAATGGTGCCAGACGGCGCATGGAAGGAAAAGTATGAAATCGCCTAGCAATTCCTAGGATTGTTAATATCATTTATTATCATTTCAATTATGTTATAGTGGCAGGATACTCCAGTAGCGAAAGTGTTTCGAATGCCGGATGAGGTAAGTTGCTCAATTATCACATATTGAGCTTATTACTCAGCGCATATCGGTTACCTCTCGCTTGAGTGAAACAATGCAATATAAGCTCAATATCACATATCAATATTATGTTTGTTATGATAACATGTTTTAATGCAAACCTAATGACTTGATGACCTTTTGAGCTTATGACATGATATGACATGGTGTTATAGTGGATTCGTCTCAAGTTTGAAGCTCAGGCTGCCTATGTGATTGAAGCTTTGAAGACGCGTTCTTTGACTCTTTGGGAAACTTTTACGGCCATCGACGCGGACAATAATGGGTTCCTTTCACCTGCAGAGTTCTATGGAGCCTTACTGTTCCTCAAGGTAAGCATCTCAGTCTCATATTTCTATCGTTTGACAACCTTCAGTCTTGGGAATGAGTATTGTTATTGCTGGCAATTCGACTTATTGTCTGATTATGATTATTATGATACAGGTTCCTGACCTCACGGCAGAGGATGTTGTCGATTTCTTCGAACCAGCGGATCGTAATGGCGATTTGCAAATCGACTATAAAGAGTTTTTGGACATTTTCTCTTCAACTACAGTTGGAAGTGCAGAAAAGATAGAGGATGATATGGATGAAAAAGAGGACAAAGTGAATGCCAGAGGTATAGTAATCTACTATCATTCATGCTTCTGTCTAATAGAATCTGATTCATCGCAATCATGTCTGACCTACATGTGATATGATATATGCTATATGACGTGGTGTCTGATGTCTGATGTCTATTGGCTGTAATATGAAATGAATCATGATGTAATATAAAATATAATATGTGATTAATGATAGGAAAAGCATCTTCGATTGGTAAAATAGAGCCGTTTGGAGGTGTTGAGTTACGCGAAATAATCATTCGTCGACGACAACAAGCATCTGATTCTATCAAAGCTGAGAAACTGAAACAGCAGAAAGAGAATGACTTGCTTGATATCAAGATTTACGAAGAAGAACTACTGGCCAGCACTCAGCGAGAAGGCGGGGCTAATCCGTTAGTCTCTCAAGCGGATATCAGCCAATTATTCTCTTCGATAAAAGAATCCTCATCTTCACTTGGTGCTGACCTTGCGATGAGACAGGATGACTTGATGAGAATCGCAGATTTCGCTTTTTTTCGCAATTCAACTCCTTTGCGCTTCTCGCCGACTGGCAAGTATTCATTCGTGCCTATCAAATTCGGAACTGGCTATGACCGACCAGTGAAGAATCTCCTCTGCAGCAGAGGTTTGTCATTTATTTATCATGTTTTGATACATTTATTATATATTATATTATATACCGTACTGTGTTGTGCTTGTGTGTTAGCGACTATGTTAGAAATAAAAATAAAGGCATGACATGTGAGCATGTCTTAAGAGGACTGCGGTCCAATAGCTTATAAAGATACGGTACAGTAATGCAAAATATGCACCACCGTCATTGTCATCGTCATCGTTACCATAAAGACATGGCATGACATGACATGAGGGTTTCAGTGATTTTTGAATGCATGCACATACATGTGGATGTCTACATATAACTCTACTTGCCTGTGTATGACCACATATGATAATGCCTGTTCTACTCTTCTTCATTTATTCGAGCAGGTCATGAGCTATCCAAGGTGTGGTGGTATTATCGTGGCAAGTGCTGTCTCTGCGGGGCGAATGAAGCTGATCGGAGTTGTTCGGTGTGTAATTATAATAAGCACTGGTGTCAGAATTGCTATGATGCGGATCGAGTGGAGAAAGAAGCTGCCAGAATCGACCCCAATCAACATCCTAACCAGGTAAGTTACGGTTCATTTCTTTAAACTCATTTCATCATCATTATACAATTATTATTTCATTTCATTATTATTATTTTACGATTATATTATTATAATATGAGTTAAATTGTTATGATTGTAGACGTATCTTCACTGCTTTCCGGGATGCAGTTTCACACTGCAGATCCCTGTGAAGAGCGGTGCTCATAGTACCACCGGGTCCTATACCCTTATCATGGATTTTAAGGTCGACAAGTTACCCCCCGCCAACAGTCTGATGAGCTTGTTAAGATTTGCTCTACCGGAATGGAAGGATGCGGGCGGGCCTTTGTCCAGCATGTTCATCAACAGCATCGGACAGCTCGTGTGGACTCACAGCTCAGGTAATTTTAACATCATAATATCTTATCACCGATAATAATAATAATCAATACTCGTAAATAATTATATTTCATCTCACATGATGGGACTCTTGCAAGTGCTCTAGACTGCATACTCATTGGACAAAATATTATATAGCGATACGAATGAGGCTAACTGTGTGTGTCTGTGTGTGTACATGTTTGTTAGTTGACTATAAAACTGGGTCCCATTGCTTATTTACAGTTATTGAAAAATAACAATTGTTACTAAATATTAAAATAAATAACTATTGTATGTGTACATGTGTGTATTATTGCCGTTATTGTTGTTTGTGTCGACAGGTCAAGTGATTCTGAACGATAACGAGGAGCCGAAGAATCGTATCCGTGTTAACCGGTGGTCGGTGCTGATGGTGATCGTGGAGCCTCAAGTGAATAAAATAACATCATATCTTAATGGGAAAGCATGCGTTGTTTGGGAAAATGTGGATTCCAGGAGCATCAGTAAGAATAGCGATACTATTTGATTGTCTATTTATCATTATTATACTGTTTGGAAATATGATTCAATCACACAGCATTGTATTATAAAATATTAACTTCAGTAATAATAATAATAATAATGGTTATTATGATAACAATTATGATAGATTTGAATCACAAGCTGACTGTGTTCGGTGGTGCCAAGCAAGCCACATCACGAGGAGGGGACATTCGTCGATTATTGCTGCTAAGCGACTCCTTCACTCGTCACTCCCAGACCCGGGCCCAGGACTCACCTGATCAATCCCAATGCGAGCAATGGTATGTGAGAATAGCGAATGATAATATTTGCATCGGAGGGTATGCGGTGAAGATCCAATCCGTTATGAGGGGATTCCTTATCCGGAATAAGATGAAAAAACAAAAACAAAATGTTGACAAGAAGAGTGAATGAATGGACGAATGGGTGAATTCATCATGTATGCCATGAATCATAATCATGATCACGAGGAGGTGGATAGAAGAGGATAGTGGCTGTTGTCATGCTGCATCTGTTATTATAATCATTATAATTGATTTGCTTACTCGAAAAATGTTAAAATGATGAATAAAATAGATTTAAATAATAATAATAATATCGGATATCGTTAAATATGATGTTTGATGATTTTGGAGAGTGAAGATGCCAGGGATGAGGATCATTATAAGTTGTATCCCGGGAATTGGGTTGGACATTTTTTTGTGATATCAATATCTTAGGGAGGACGCAGAGACGCTCTGAAATATCTCCATATACTACAGTATCTGTCGCCCAATTATTTTCTCTTATAAGTACCTCATGATCATGAAATGATGAAATGATGAAATGATGAAAACGCGATAATAATTGAAAATAGTTAATTTATACTTCGAAACCAATCCTGGCAATGTAACTTATGTTCTGTAAGAATGTAATCCGCCTGCAGTTGTCGACAGTATTACAAGAGAATTAATTTAAGGTATGGTATGCATATGAATTATGAAGCAGTGAATTATTATTACGTAATTCTCTTGTAATTGCTATTCAAACATGGTTACGTTATTGATTTTCGATGTTTTTGCGAAATTTTGACATCAAATACATTTCCAAAACATAAACATTATAAAACCTGAGCTAGTTGTGACTCTTCTCAGTTTGCTTCTTTATAGTTCTCTTTCACTTCTTGAACTTTTAAACAATAAAATTTTATTTTAAGAGCTCTAAAACCTTGTTTTCAACAAAAACTTGTTTGCGTTTTTCGGTTGGAACCACATGGGGTAAAAGGGTACTCTCCTAACAATTTTTACAAAGTTAGTTGTTTGATTAGATGCAAAATGTG
The DNA here is from genome assembly GCA_015144975.1 of Epipyxis sp. PR26KG. Taxonomy (NCBI): domain Eukaryota; class Chrysophyceae; order Chromulinales; family Dinobryaceae; genus Epipyxis; species Epipyxis sp. PR26KG. The sequence goes on from VKHH01006312.1 coordinate 4,986, forward strand.
CGGTTTAGTGTACTAATCTGTTGCTAAATTCTCTTTATATGATGTTTTTCAAAATTTATTTGACCTAAACTCGAAAGTGCATCTAAATTCTATAAAACAGTTGTAACATTTGAAAAACGTCATATAAAGAGAATTTAGCAACAGATTAGTACACTAAACCGCACATTTTACGTTTAATCAAACAACTAACTTTTTGTAAAAATTGTTAGGAGAGTACCCTTTAACCCCCCCCCAAATCTTTTTTTTTCAACAATTCATTCAGCGGTTAAAAGTTATATCATGTCACTTTTATTTTTTATTGTGGATTGCAGATTGCAGTATTGCAGTGTCTCTATTTTTTGGTTTAAGTCACGTAGTTTTGGGCAAGTTACAGTAAATGGCTTCCTTCTCCCCTTCCATTGATGTATTTATTAGCTTGCAGTGTTCTTCGATGATGAATTCGACAAAAATTCTCAGTGATTATTTGAGAAAAAGAGGTCTCACTTATTGGATTTGCAATGATATGAAAGGTGGAGATATTTTCAGAACTGAAATCACTCAAGCTGTTGAACGTTGTAAAATCTTTCTACCCTTACTTAATCAAAACTGGGCTGATTCTGGAGAATGTGAATTCGAATATAATCATGCAATTAGATTAAGTCTTGCTTCCAAAATACGTTATCCAAGAGTATTGCCAGTTGCATTTGAAGGACTGGATTGGAATCATCCTAGGATTTCTCCACTTGCAAGCAATTATAACTTTATTGTTCATAAGGGACCCAACTTATTATCCGGGCCCGTTGAAGAAACGCTAAAGTTAATTGGAGATACCATAGAGGCAAATCTTTCGCAGTATGAAAGTTTATTATTAGATAAATCAATGGAAAATGTGAAAATTTCATCATCAACAACTTCAGTTGATAGTAATGGCAACGAAATCAAATTGACCAAGATACTGGTAATAGGACGTACTGGTGATGGGAAATCAACCTTTTGCAATAGACTGAGTCGTCACTTAGGAGTAATGGATACTCCATTTGTTGAATCAGCATCTACCGACTCTCATACTCATGATTGTAGAAATTGTATTGGAGGAAATGATAACAATTGGTTCAACGTAATTGATACGCCTGGATTATTAGATACAAATGGTGTGAAAAAAGGTTAAGAAAATCTAGATAAAATTGTTCAGCATACTCGAGATCTAACTTATGTTAATGCATTTGTGTTAATTGTCAACTATGAATCACCGAGATTCGATGCTGGTATGCAGGATGCGGTGAAACTATTTTCTGATACATTTGATGTGAAGTTTTTAGATTCTTTATGTTTGGTATTCACAAAATCAAGTTTCGATATGGATAATGCTGAAGAAGATATGGCTGATTTGAGAGAGAAAGCTCAAGGTATCCTCGGCAAAATTGAATTAAGAACTGGTCATAAATTTGCTGTCAGACCTCCAGTTTATCAAGTTGATTGTCACACAGAAAAATTAAAAAAACGTCGTTGCCCTCAAGAATTTATAGACTACTGTGAGCAACAAACTATTCAAAATATAACCGATATGTTGCGTTGGGTTCGTAATTTAAAATCATATCCTACGAGTAATATTGTAGCTGCGGAATATGAACATGTTTCCAAACTACGTGAAGCAGAACAAGAGCGAGTTACGTATGCAATTGATAATGAAAAACTTACTGCAGAAAATCGTTTACAAGCCTCATTAAATGGTGTTAGTAGTAGTTGGAATGGAGATCCATCTAAAGTAGATGTTGAATTTACTCAAACTCTTCAACGTATTTTATCAGATTACTTAACTGCATGCAATAAGATCGAAAATGCTCCTGAAGATGAAATCAACATCAATTTCGATACATTGATTATCGAAGCAAACACAATGTGGAATCAAGCTCGCTGGCTCATTTAGCTAATGAAAGAGCGTATGAAGAAGAACAAAAACGTTTGATAACTATTATTTCAAATTCGATTAGCAACGAAATCCCAATCAATCAGGAATGTTTGGGGAATGAATGGAGAGATGTGTTCATTAATTTATCAGAAAAATTACAAGAATTTATTAATCATTCTCATTTGTTGTATCTTCACTCAATAACAGTTGCTGCTGTCGTTGAAAACTGTGGTTTCTATCCTTGTCAATTGCCTTTTTTCAGTAAAGAAAATGAAGAAATGTTGGTTGGAGATGCAGGTCATGGCCCTGGCAAGTTCAATACTGTCGCTGTATTTTATAATCCAGTCACTACTATGTTACGTGTTCACTATGGAGGAGGGGGGGGGGAGTACAAGCAAAGGGCAATGGGAACATCGTAATCGTTTATACTGTGTTATTAATCAAAATCAACTCATTAATGCACCTGAGTACTTAAAAGCCACCACTTATAATCGTGGAACCAAACCTTTTCATACAAGTTATGAAAATACTTTTAATTAATAATATCATCCAATGTGATACGTGGAAGTTTATGACTTGACAAATTTTAATTGTGACTCGATTATGTCATGGCTCCTGCTCCTGTTGGTGTCATTTATCAGGTATCAGGATTATAATCATCTGGGAATGCTAGAATGTGTAATAAGTTTAGTTGGTTGAATGAATGAATGTTGGTTGGTTGGGGAGACGGTTATGTGGTCAAATGATTTGTGAAATAATTATATTAAGTCTACGTCTATTGTGATTTTAAGTAGTTTAAGGGGGTACATATTTTCGATTAATCATAATAAGTTTGAAGTTTTTATTTAGCCCCCCTACCCAGCAGAATTATTAAAAAAATATTTATTTAATTGATAAAATCAGATATGTTTATAATGCTTCTCTTCTGTGAATTCGATTAAAACTATTAAATAAAGTTTATTGATTGTTGATTGATTAATTTTAATTATTTATTTGTAGCAATAATCATAATTCAAGTAATTATAATTATAAATGCTTCAATAAATAGAATAATATATTGAGAATAAAAATTATGATAAGTTAATATTTTATTTATTTTTGAAGGTGCTTAAGGACCTAAATACTTGCTGCTGGGTTATTTAGATAATTATGAATGGAGTCTACATTATTCTTTACCATTGGTATTATTATTTCTAAACGATAATGCTAGCATACCGGTAATATCAGTAGACAGGACATAGATCAACAACCGGTGTGCTGTTAACAGGTTGCAAAGCAAAGGTGCAGTTGACCCCTCAAACAACTGAAAAGCAATAAGGGTCGCTCCATCCTTAATAATGTCGAGGTTACTCGACTAAGCCACAAGTGAGCATGGAGTGACCCTAATTTACCATGGCGGGATAAGAATAAAGTATCAAGAATAATGTAACTGATAGTTAATTATAATTACATCAAAATGACATCACAATTATGATTTTATTATCATCCCTAATACCTGCCACCACATGACCGTAGAGTCATATAGCACCTGTGATGTCTCTTTGGCAGGTGAGAATCATGATTTGATATGCGATCATGTTAAGATCCCGGGGCTTCAGAGGTGCTAGCATCTGGATCATAATATAATATTGTGATAATAATATAATAGAATCGATATTATTCGTCGGATAAGCAGTCTAGCACACCGGTGATGTGAGGCCGTGGCCCGGAGTAGAGGTATGCCATGGGCCCTGATGCGTTTAGACTGCATTCGAATTGTTTGAATATATTTGAGAGAAGACATCCTCCGGATTGATCATCATTGTGGACATAATAATGATGCGATCGACCTTATGGCTTGCTTTGAACTCATCGAGCAAGGATTGCACCTGCTGCACCTCCCGGTATGACACCCCTCCGATGATGAAGATGATGAGAACTGAGTTATCGCTCGGGCGAGGAATAGATGACGTCGACAAGGAATTAGACGCAAATCCTAACCTATCATAACAGCAAATCATAAAACAATAATAATAATTAATAGAATAATGAAGTTCTTTTATAAGAATTGATTTTAAGAATTTATTGCTTTGATAAAATGAATAATAATATATATTATTGAAATTAATTAGAAATAATGTTAATAATAATAATGATAATAATAATGATAATAATAATATTTAAGTTTTTTATTATGATTATTATCAAAATCATAGTTAATCATTGAGACGCATCTCTTCTGAGTGTACCTGCCCAGTCCCATGGATAGCATGCCAAGTCCGGCTCTCTTCATCTTCTGTATGGGCGATTCGATGTATTCTAATAATTTACATAATTCATGCTGCCCCCCACTCTCATCATTAGAATGAGTCGCATGTTCTGCTTGAAATAAATTATTCTTCGAAACTCGCTGAGATAAATACTCCTTCATGAGGCGAGCAACAAGTCCAACCACCTACAAAAACCATCATAGTAATCATAATAATCTTATTCTTAGTCACAGACAATTCATCCATACCATCCATATCATACATTTACACGATCATACAATTAATAAAAAATAAAATGAGAAATCCTCATTATATTATTATGATAAATCTAAACGTGATTCATCCCAGTGATCACATTATATTATTAAAATAATCATCATATTATGTCACGACTATGACCATCTGTGATATCGATGATGTGAGGCGAAGTAAGCCCAATTGACTTCGAGCCATCATGACACATGCAAGATATATATCTGGATATTTATCATATAATAATCATAATATAATTGTAAGAATACATTATCACTGTTATCCATGTTACCTCTTTTGACTTGGCATTATCTCTGTTATCCACATCGATCAGGTCTGAGAGTATAGAAATAGGATGGTTGGTGAGGTCCAAGTCGTGATGAGGGCTCGTGCTGTGACTGGTCATTATTATTTCATTATTTCGACAATAATAATTATGCAATTCAATCAAAGGATTCAACGATTCTGATATATACAAATGAACAGATGATTTAAGTTGCTCTAATTCTTCTTCCAAAAAGGTTAGTTTCTCTCCCAACTGCTCATCCACTGAGAGCGAACTACGAAAAATAATCATAAAAATAACAACAAAATTTTGAATTGAAATAATAATTTAATTAAATAATGGACTTGGAGTTTGGGAAAATTCCGAACCTTTTCAGTGATTTTTGTCCATTTATTAATTTTATTGTGAATTTGTATTATAATCTTTGATAATACAATACAATAGTATCTCTCTCGTATTAGCTTATTATTATAATTATTTATAACATTTTAAGCTCATGAATATAATTAATATTATTGATGAAAATTAAGTAAACCTTAACAGAAATGAATAGTTCTTAGTTGATTAATTGGACGAGAATAATTATGCAAATTTTCGATAAATTATTGTTAATCAAAACATCATACAATTCCTCCATCAGACTGGGTTCTTGCTGTGGTGGATATACAGTCAACAATTAATTTATTGAAGTAAGACTCAGTTTAGATCTTAATTAACCAACCAGAAAAAGCCAACCTTACCATCTTAAACAAAAACACTTGTATCATAATGTTGGCTTTTTAACCATTGGTAAGCCAAAATTAGATAAATCCATGTCAGTTTCATCGAATAAGAAATCAATTATTCGCAAAAGCAAGTAAGATATGTTAGTTATTTAAGAACCACAGATTAGACATCCACTACTGTAACAATCCTGTCTGATGGAGGGATTAAACTATAGTAAATTATACTATGCAGGGCTAATTCCAATAATTTATCGTTCCACTCATCATCTACGGACTATTCTTTTCCATCAACAACATTATAAATATTAACAAGCTTAAAATGTTGTAGACAATAATAATAATAATAATAATAATAATAATAATAATAATAATAATAATAATAATAATAATAAGTTAATACGAGAAATGAGAAATAATAAGTTAATTTGAATAATAATTAATTGAAATGAAATAAATAATAATAATAAATAATAATAAAATTATTATATAATATATATACATTATTTAAAAATAAAATAAAATAATCATCAGTAGATGGCATAATCAGGTATGAAATAACTATTAATTTCGGGCTCTGATCTAAACTAATATTCCTGATTTAGTGAGCCCCTGTTTATCATTTTGAAAAACAATGATTATGAATTATCATAATATTATCAACAAAGTTAATAATAATAATAATAATTATCATTATTATCATTATTATAAATCGAATTCATTGGGATGGAGGTAAGATAATGATTATTGTTAATAATATGAGAGTGGCTGCATTTAGATAATAGGACAAACCTTCTATTTGATTGTTCATCAGCATCGGTCAGACTGTTCATTAATGAGTTCATTTCTCTGAGACATGATCTGTAGCGAGTGACATCATCAACCACAATAGCCGACAAATAAGATATGCTCCTCAAGTACTCCAATTCAGACAATTCACTATAATATTAATTGCAATAAGAACATTAGAAGAAAGTTTATTGTGAGTATGATATATCATCATTATTTCCAGTTGGTTGCAAATATAGCTACTGTTCGCCACAGTCATACAGTGTTATATGTTTATCGATCAAATCTAAACATAAAATCCTAATAATTTCATCCACTAAATATTACCATTTCACAAGAATGTAGTCCGATAAAGCTGATCGAAAAGGCTCCAAATGGCTCATAAAATCATAGTTTGTGATGCGATGTCGGAAAATATGAATCAATCTGAAAATAATAATAATAATAATAATAATAATAATATATATATAATTTTTTTTGAAATTAAGCAGCTTGAATTAAAAAAATGTTTTTTGCATAATAATAATAATAATAATAATAATAATAATAATAATAATTGTAAAAGATAATACCAAATAACGATGATAAGCATGTTAGCCCAATAAATTACAAAATAAATGATTATTTGATATAATAAAAATGATCAGAGCTCTCCATCATTGTCAAAATAATAATGAAAATTACCTGACCACGGATAATAATGTGTATATCACATCAACCGGCCCTTGGCAAGGATTTTCTTTAGCTTTCCCTTTCATTTTGATTGAATTATTCTTTGATTTTTCTTGATTATTATCATTATTTCCTTGAATAAAATAAATCAGAATTTGTGCCAAAGCAACATCCAAATCGTCATTTTGACTGATAACAGCCTCGAGCTCAGCATCACGTGCTGCTCTAACATCATAAGAGCATTGCCAAGAGCATAACGTAGAAAACTGTTTATTAGAGCTTCTTTGCATCGCTTCGATAATAGAGGCTGCTAAGTTTATCATATTATTATACTTCACACAAAGCGATGGGTTATATCCTAAGATCTCTTTGATGTCATTGTCGATCCCATTAGAGTGCAAGCCTGGAGATTCTATTAACGATTGAACCAATGCTAATACTGCAGCACCAACTCCTCGCTTCTTTGGTGGAGGTTGAGTGCCGTTTTCAATCGATATTAAGGATGCCAGTTGAGAACACATTTCTTTTTGACCCTCTTCCTCCTTTTTCGCCATTATGCTGTAATTCAAGGTTTCGATGTTCTGCAGATCTTTCTCAGTCATTGCATCGCTTTGTCGATAGCATAGAGATGGAGTTGTCGGCAACGACAAATTGCTCAAGCCAGACATAGGCTGATGCAGCGCATCATCGACGATTGGTTCTTCGCCTGAGCTAAAATGAATCAGATTCGATTTGATTTCAATGTCAATCTCAGCACATTGATTAGCTTTGAGAATGCTGCTCACTCGATGGGCTAAGGGAGATTCATGGTGGAAACTTGATGGTGTGTAGTAATCTTCAGAGCGATCTATGATTATGAGCGATGCTGGGTCGCATGAGGGAATGACAGATTCTTCCTCATTGATGGATTTACTGGAAGAATATGAATCATAATACAGCTGGATTCCGTAATGATGCGTAGAAAATGCTTTTAATTTATTCATAGACTCTATTGCAGGCTATGAAATTAGAAAAATAATCAGAAGTAATACTAATGATAATAATTAAAAAGATGAAAGCAAATATAATTGAGCAGTACCTGCAGGTTATTACCAACCAATGATGCCGTTTTACCGAGAGCAAACACAGCTCCAGTTGGATCTAAACCTATAAGCACAAAGAAGGTGATAATTGATCATGATGTGTTGTGAGGTAGAGTAGGAGTTACTACCTAAGTTAAATATAATAGAACCAGCTAAATGATGAGTTAATACTTTGAGATCAAATTTTACATTAGGAGGTAAATCTGCAGCAGGAACATCTAAAATACTACAATAATGAGTTTTAAGGATGGGCATAATTTCTATTTCTCAATGTATTTATTTGAGAATAATTATTGTTGTAATGAAACAACAACAAAATGGATATTTTTAATATCGATATTATTACATTATTGTTTATTAATACAAGAATATGATGGCAGATGTCATAGTATTGTACATAAAACGTATAACCACCATTTCAGTTTGTTGATATTATAAAAGTATCTATGGATTTACCTTTTAAAATCACCACCCTCAGGAGGCTGTCCTAATTGACTTAAAGTTAAGGGTTTCATAAGTTTACAATCATTCGAAGAAAGTAAGACAAGTTCAACTCGCTACAAGAAAATAATATTTTTTAAACCTAGACTAAAATGAAATAGAACATAAACAGTACCTCTACCTTCTCATAAGATTTGATTGACGGAGCCATCTTTGTGCTTAGTCTTGTATTATTTACCATTATTGGTAGAATTTGAAGGGTGTGAAGTGGAAAATAATAAATATTGCATATTACAGGTGAGAGCATTCCTTCAAGAGTATTATCATCATAATCATTATATAACTTCATATGTTGATTATTTTGATTAGCTGTACTACTATTATTTATTGGAAGAGATGATTCTTCACTTATAAACGAAGTTAGGATGATAACTTCATTTGCGTCTGTGGCATGGGTCAACTCTTTGATTAAGTTACGTTTTAAGGATACTGGAGAGGATATTAAATATAATATACAATTTGGCTTGTGACATTTCAAACGCACTAAATTAATATTCTTATCAATAGAATTAAGTTGAAGAATGATTGTCTCGTTTGTTACATCAAGCTTGTAACAATCATTCCATTTTACAATTTCGCGGATACCCTCATCTACCAAAACAGCCATTCGAACATTTGAAACATTCCAATCTATTTTCTGAAATATATCTTGAAAGTTAACCATTCCAAAATACAAAATACAAAAATATGTAAAAACAAAATAACCAAGTGTATATTTTTGATATCAGTTAGTCAAACTACTGTATGTCAATTACTTAAATAAACTAACTAAACCAGCTTTCCAAAACCATTAAATCACATGATATAATAAAAATATAAAAATATCCATAATAATATTAAAAACATAAAATGAATGTTTTATGTTTTAGGGTACCGCCGGGGTACCTCGACCCGGTAAAAAATATCGGTAAAAAGTTAATGTGCTATACAATAATCTCAAAAGTATTTACATTAATTTCCATACTGCCAATTAACTTTTAAAGAGAAAACTGGAATAATTATCTTTTATTAAAAAAAAATAATTTTTATAAACTAATTTTTTCACAGAAATTCTAACAATTAAATGGGTGGGCTTCATGATTAAAGTAGTAATTTTTCTTGAGTGAACACAACCGAAGTATCAATCGCAGAATCTTTTGTATTGATAGCTAATTCCGCCAAACCTTTGCTAATATCACCCACTATCATACAACCAACTTTCTTCAAAAAATCTAAACCAATTTCAGCCTCATCAAATGACAATTCATTAACAACAAACTCAACTTCAACTTGAGGTTTATAGCAACGAACCATCTTTTGTAATGCATATAGTCTGCATTGAACAATCATCAAATCAAGCAAATAATTTCCCATATTTGGTGTTTTCTTGTATAGCTTAAAAAACTTATGGTAATTATCGGTTTGTAATGCATTCCTTATTTCTAATGCATGTGCTACCGCTTCATCCCTAACAAAGCAAAGTTATGATGAAAATTATTAATACTTTATTAAACATATGAAAAATTATACAAAATCATATAAAACGAATTGCTTACTTGTAGTCTTCTGGTTTAAGACTTGCTATAATAAAAGAAAGATCCGAAGAGCCACCTTTATATTTTTTATTCCCTAGCAAATAAACATAATAAAGGATCCTATACGCGATGAACTCTTGTTCTGAACCTTTCAAACCACTGTGGTACAACTGCTTCAATTGAGTTTGACATTGGTTATACTCATTTAAATCATCTGATTCAAGTGCGACACGTGCATGGGTCTCATAAACATGGACAGTAAATTCTAAGAATAATAACAAATAGCCGGATAGTACACAGCATATTAATTAATATTAATATTTATTAACTAACCATTGCGAATATGTTGAACAGTCAAATCCTGGCGTATGGATTTCAATTGTGAACACATGTAAACATAATCAACTTCTTCTGCAGACCATTTTCTTTTGATTAATTGAATAGATTTTCGAAGAATTTCTTCTGGTCGAACAACACTCGGTAATGGAGCAGAAGTAAGTCGTAAATAATCTTTCTCTAGCTTTTGACAAGTACCAACTATGATTAAACTCTCCTCATCAAAGTCTGCAACAGAATGTACATTATTACCATTTTCAATGGAATTGAGCAAGTTGCTTGGCAATGACACTTGTTGATTCTTTTTATTCTTTTTATTATTATTTTTCCCTTTATTATTATTACTTTCAACAACTTCCACTTCAAACTTTTTATCATTTTGAAAGCGATTCGCATTCTTTTCTTTTAATTTCAACATATCTTCTCGTCGTTGAATTGCAGCCGGATCTAAAGCACTGTCTAAGTCATCAAATGATTCAATAGTACTCTTCTTTTTCTTACCATTTTTATTAGCATTATCTTGTTTGACAATATCTTGATTGTTCTTGTTTTGATCATTTATAAACCATACTGTTTGTAAACTATTTTCATTACTTGACTTACTGTTATCCATATAATAGCTCATGGAATTATTATTATTATTATTATTTACTTTGGCTCGTTTTCCAACTTCATCATCAAGTTCATCTTGAGAATCCCATCTGCTTTTTCGTTTGGAATCTTGACTGGCAGTCGATGAAGGAGTCTTACCGGATCTTTCATCACACCAGGTAGCATTGATTTGAAGATTAACTTTTTGGTTTTTAGTTTTATTAGCTTCTGGCAACTCATCGCTCTTTAATTGCATATGCTCTAACTCCCAACGATGGACTTGCATTCTTCCATCAGCAGAAACTCGAGCAATCATCTTTTGCAATTCTTCACTCACAAAACTTCGATCGGCATCATTTTTACAAAGAGCAAAAGATCTTTTAACAAATTCTTTTAGTGACGGAGGCTGCGAATTGTTGTTGTTTTGAGCGGTGCTGGTGGTTACAGCTGCAGTTTTTACTTGTGGTGGCTTTGTTAACGTTGTGAATGCCGTAGCACTAGCTGCAATCTTGGTTTGCTGATATGGATAGTTATAGCCGCGCATTGCTGAAACATTTTGACTTGTTGTGGCAGTATAATAATTCATACCGATACCGGATTGGTTTGACAAACTATTGGCTACCATTGAGTCTTCACTTGTCGGAGGAGGTGGCTGATAAGGAGTTGGAGCTTGTTGTGACACTGCCCATCCTTGCATCAAAGCATTCTTGTATGATGGAGCATTACCTGAAATAAGATTATTATCAACATTAGAGGAGTATCCATTCCAACTGGTCAAGCTTGTAGTGATAGATTGATCATTGGACGATTTAGATTCTACAACGTTGCTATTATTGCTTGGGGATTGACTGAAAACAATGTCAATATGTTAAGTATAAATTAAATACTAATGTAAATACGATAAGCTAATACAGAATAATAGGACGAGTAAAACAAGTATTATAATAATTTATAAATAAATCATCAACATCATAAATATCTAGCATTAAATGAGTATTTTAGTATCCATACCTTGTTTGATAGTATTGCTGATAATACATCAAATATTGGTTATTAGCTGCAGCTTGTCCAGCAACCACTTGTGCAGCGGTAGTTATTGCACTCGGGACTGTGTTGCTTTTAATAGTTTGTGGTTGATTGCTTTGTTGTGTTGCTTTTGAAAGAAAAGAAAGTGATGGTGGGATGGGAGGGGGAGGATAGTATGCTGAGTTTGAAGTTGACACATTCAAGGGAGTAACAACTTCTTCAATCACAGATTTACACCAATGAGAAGCAGAGTTCGGGTTCGTATCAGACATTGTACTTTTATTATTGTTTAACAATGAAATTGTTGATTGAAATTGGAACTTTATTTGATCGGGTGATTGAGAAGGGGGATAAAATTATGGATAATAATATTTATTACTTACCGTGCTTTACCTGATAGCTTATGATAAATGATTGAAAATTACTGTAGTTTTGATGATTATATACCAAGTATAACGATTGTATTATTATTAATGATGTACTATTATCTTGCAAAGATCATAATTCTTGAAAATAAACTGTTTCGTTTCTGGTACGATCAAATTAGAAGGGCAAAGATATAAAAATAATTAGTTGAGTCTGGTAGGATAATATTTTCTTTTGTTTTATTGGTAATGCTGGAACTTAATCTCTTGGTCAATACCACTTTGAGTTTATTACTTTTACCGAATACTGGTACAAAAACGGCAGTGAAGGGGTTTGGTTTGCAAAGAGAAATAATTATTTAGTAGAATAGAAAATGCTCAATTAAAATAAAATTTATTGTTGCAATCTGGTTTCACAATATTCAATGAATACAAATAATAGAATAATTTCACTGTCCAAATTATCTAATTAACAACAGAGTTCAAAATCAACTAAAAGATCTCTTCTTATCTCAATAAATTCCAGCAATTATATGAACCTTGGTATCTTCTTACAAATTCCAATTGAATTTAAATAATTAATGCTTTTGTTGTAAATTGCTAATATGTTTATTTTTAAATTTTTATAATATATTTTGAATGACAAAAAGACAAAAAACAAATCAAAATGAGATATCCGATATTATTTCTCAAAATTAATTTGGACTAGTTATTTTATTGTCGTCAAACATTTAATATAGTTTAAACTATAATTGTAAATTTTAATTGTTGTTGTAAATTGTAAAAAAGTTCAATCATAATAATTTTTTGTTTTTTTGCACCACCGGAACACCGGAATTCCTGTTATTTAAAACTACCGGTAATCGGTAGTTTAAAACAATATATTATATATATTATATATATGCCATTATTTACAGTATTTCTAAACATTATTGGCATTGTAAAATGTCAATATTGCATTTTGCTAGCACATTAATTTTGTTACTCACGATCTTCAATCGCTCACAAACTTTTCATTTTGGTAAATTGTCTAAATTAATTAGTAAGTCGAGAACTGTACAACTAGATTCCGCACCATCTCTATCACATGAAAATCAATTTGAAGAAGTAGATTATGTTGTGATTGGTAGTGGTATTGGCGGTTTGTCGTGTGCAGCGTTGCTCAGATGGTATGGTTACTCTGTCCAAGTTTTAGAGTCGCATTACCTTCCTGGTGGTGTTGCACATAGTTTTAAATTCAAAGGTTTTCAGTTTGATGCAGGACCTTCGTTATGGAATGGAATGTCAACTCCTCCATATAATCCTTTGCGTCAGGTTTGAAAATAGCTAAATAGCGTTAGTTCACTAAATGATTAATGTACTGTAGATTCTAGAAATTGTTGGGGTTGGAGAAAAGGTTAAATATGCTCAATATGATGGATGGGTGATGCATGTTCCAGAAGGAAGCTTCAAATTTAAAGTTGGATATAAAAACTTTGAACCTGTGTTGAAAGAGTTCGGTGGACCTAATATATTAACTGAATGGAATAATCTTCTTAACATTCTTCAGCCTATTCAAGAGCTATCAACTGCTATTCCACCGTTAGTTTTAAGAAGTGACATTGGACTATTTTTCACTCTATGGCCACATTTGGGTAAGCTATTGAAAGGTGCTCCTATCGCATCAAAAGTAGAAGGTTCATTTAAGGCAATCTCAGGACAAGTGGTAAAAGACTCATTTTTGGTAAGTTACTTTGGTAAATATAATTTTACTTTACTTTAACTTTACTTGTGCTTATTTTAATTCTTCTTACAAATAATTATTTAATTACAATATTCTTTTTTGAAATTCGTTTTTTGCGCAAATGCCTGAACTCTTATTCTTGTTTTCCCCCTGAAATCTCAATCATACACAATTGATTTATTTTACGAATGCTAGTATTAGGTACCGTAGATTTAATCCCTCAACAATCATACGAATTATTGGTGTTATGTTTTGGTAGGAACATTGGCTCGAATTTCTGAGCTTTGCTCTATCCGGTCTTCCTGCTGATGGTACTATTGCAGCAGCAGTCGCTTAGTAAGCTTATCACACACATTATCAATGTGATGTTAAAATTATTTGAATTTTTATATTTTCATAGTACAATGAGAGATTTACATCAAGAGAGAGCAGCGTTAGATTACCCTATTGGTGGCGGAGAAGCGGTTGTAAATGCATTAATTAGTGCTATTACAGATCCATCGATTGCAGTTGGGAAGCCAGTTGGACAAATTTTATTAAACTCTCATGTTTCAGAAATATTAGTAGAAAACGGCCAAGCGACTGGTGTTAAGCTAAAAAGAAATGGGAAAATTATTAAGACAAAGCGTGCTGTTATTTCTAATGCATCTGTGTGGGATACAGCTAAGCTGATCCCACCGGCATCCATTCCAAATCAATCCATTTTAAGTAATATGATGAATACTCCCATGACGAATTCATTTGTTCATTTACATTTAGGAATTAATGCCACTGGTTTACCAGCAGATCTTGAGAGTCATTATAGTATTATAAACGATTGGGATCCTATCGACAAACCTCAAAATCATGTTATTATTTCAATCGCATCAGTGTTAGATAAGTCACTTGCACCGGAAGGTTGCCATGTTATTCATGCATATGCAGCTGCGAATGAGGTAAGTAAACAGTTTGGATGATATAATTACAATAATTATAATTGCGCTTCTGGTTTATTTTAGCCATACGAATTATGGCAGAATTTTACAAATAATGAAAATTATAAAAAGTTGAAAGATGAACGATGTGATTTCCTTTGGAAAGCGATTGAAAGGTCGATCCCCGATGTGCGACAAAGAGTTATGGTAGAGCTTCCAGGCTCCCCAATAACACATGAACGATTTAATAGACGATATAGGGGAACGTATGGCCCCGCATTAATCGCAGGGAAGGAGAAATTTCCATACCCTAAAACTGAAATTCCAGGATTGCTCATGTGTGGAGATTCGATATTTCCTGGCATTGGCATACCTGCCGTTGCCGCTAGTGGAGCGAATGCAGCCAGTTCAAGTGTATCGGTTTGGAAACATCTCGAATTACTTGAAGAATTATACAAAATATAATAATCAACTTACATTCTTTACCAATTGGAGATTTACAGTAGTTAAATTACATTGAATTCATTTATTAGATAAATCAATTATTGATTATCTTGATCAATTATTTAATAAATTTAAGTTTGTATATTAATGTTAATATATATAGAACTGATTATAGTTACTGTTATAATAGCCAATAAATTGAAACAAGCGAAACTTTTATAAATTCTACTCCAGCTCTATGGATTGCAGTACCTTTATATTTTCGATGGAATTCATATAAACTGAATTTTAGAATGTTAATAGACGCAATAATTGACATATTCATTCCAATGATTTGTGATGCAACTGCAACTGATCCGTAAACATCTCTTTGATAAAATAATATCCCAATTATTGAATAAATAGAAGTTAACCCAGCAAATGATGACAGTAATTCCAATGAAAAATATTGAGTTGATACTAATTTATTGTTTTTTTGCATCCTGATATCATTATTTGAAGTTGTTTTTATTATTGTTGAAGAGTCTGTCTCAATACTTTTTAAATTTAGTTTACGATGATATTTCCATTGTTTATATAATGGTATAATAACAAAACTCGATAAAAAAGTAAACAAAATATAGTTTTTCTTGCTATCTTCACATTTATTCAAAAGGTCAATATATATCATTGCAGCATTTTTCTTTCTGGCTATCGTTTGATTATTATCCAATACTGTCGCTTTATCCTTTAGTAAGTTGTTTTCATATGCTAGTTTTAATTCATTAGCTTGTTGTTCGCATATCAAATCATTGCGAGTATCTTTAAGATATTTAATCATAAAAATATTGATACCAATCAAAGTTTGATTTGTCACTACATTAATCAAAGAAGTGAAATGAGAGAATTTACGAATTAATTCTAACCAATTATCGCTAACAAACCGACGAATATTGACTTCCATTAATAAAATTCGAATAAACAAAACTTATTTAATAAAGTAAATGTATAAAAAACTTAGCACACATTGGTGTGGGTAGGGTAAAACCACATACTGGTACCGTAATAATCCAGCAGGTATATCATAATTAATAAAATTATTTTGATTTTCTAATTCGTTGCACCTTACAAACATGAAAATCAAGAAATGCTGATGATATATTATCACG
>VKHH01006313.1:0-21484 GCA_015144975.1 Epipyxis sp. PR26KG
ATTTTATTTCAAAATCATTATTATGCTGTGGTTGTGAAACTAGACATTTCAAACAAGCAATCCAACAAGGCCATATGCCATAATAATAATAATAATAATAATAATAATAATAATAATAAATTGCTTATGAATTGAAGTTTTTGCAAAAAATTGAATTGAAATTTGTAACTTTTGTCTTTTGTATGGAACAATAGTAATGTTGTTTGCAAAATGAACTTTAAATATAACAAAAATTCACAATTTGAAGGTCAATTTCAATAATCAATAAGTAAGTATTGTATGTTTGTTATAGCTCACCTTGGTTGTTGATCACCCTTCGCCACTCTCTCCACAAAGCTACTCTTTTTCTCTTCAGTCAATCTTTTGATGATGGGTTCATTTATGTCATACAGATTAGCGTTCTCCGGTGTGATTGTTTCATTAGTTGGATTATTATTAGCATCATATTTCTTCCATTTATCTTTCATCAGATTGCAACGCTTTCTGATCTCATTCATAACCAGTTGTAATTGTCTGATTGTGATACCCCGGTTCTCTGTCTTGTCTATCTCACAACCTGAGTGATCAATAGAGTCTATGGTATATGAATAATCAGACACAATCTTTTGAAAATAATCATAAGAAATTCTATGTGATCCCAATGATGATGAAACTAACTCCGAATCTGATTGATTGGCAACTCTGGTCTGCCACACATGATACGCATCGAACAAAACCCAATTCACAGGCAGATTCAATCGTTTTAATTCCCACTCATAACTGGACTCATCCATCTCTAATCGATCATCATTATTGACATCATGATAAGACATCTGAAATATTGCATAAATGAAAGTAATTCTAGGAATTGATATAATCCAAAACACAACAGCTGCTATCATTATTTTTATAATTCACCTTCTCATCAATTTTAATAGCAACCATGATTTGCTTCTGAATGTCACCATAACCTTTGCATGATGCCAAGTATAGTGCTGTTTTGCCCTCCTACGATGATGAAAGAGTAAAGGAAAATAACGATAAATCAATCAAACGATCATATAATATTATCATATTATTTGAAAGCTTACTTTAGTTTGCGTGTCAAGTTTAGCATTGCGCGATAGTAACAATTCTACTACTTCCAAATAACCTTTAGCCGCAGCTATTGCCAATGCTGTGTGTCCTTCCTAGAATAACACAAAAAATGAGAAGAATCGCAACTGCAGAAATAAGACAATCAGTATGTAAGTAACGTATGTCGATCCATATAATAGTGATTAATCCTTATATCCACATACCATATTATCAACTACAAAAATTGTGACAATCATACACAATAGTCATTTTAAACACACAATATCTTATTTAAAAGCATCGAAAAAGGCATTTATTTCGAATAAATATTCAAATTCTAATAGTCTTTATCATTCACTTCAAAGGCAATAATAAATAATAAATATCAAAGAAAATAACTCACATTATCGGTTGAATTAATGTCTGCTCCTTCATCTAATAACAACTTCACACATTCTTTGTGACCAAACATAGCAGCCAAAAAGAGAGAAGAAAATCCTGACTATAATAAAAGATATTTACATATCATAAATAAAATGATAATAATTAAAAACAAATAATAAACAATCTGACATACTCCAGACTTCGCATTTATCGATGCTTTTGATGATAATAACAGCTGCATCGCACTAAAATGACCATTTTGTGCAGTCATCATCAATGAAGTGAATCCTTCCTATCATCATAATAATAATCAAAAATGAAATTTTATAAAATAAAAGTATTGAACTATTTGAGTATGATATCGAAGCATATTTAAAGCCATTCAATTAATCAAGTTGAGAAATAATTATTTAATCATAGTTAAAATAACTATTATTGAGAAAAAACCACATT
This sequence comes from Epipyxis sp. PR26KG, assembly GCA_015144975.1. NCBI lineage: Eukaryota > Chrysophyceae > Chromulinales > Dinobryaceae > Epipyxis > Epipyxis sp. PR26KG. Next base: position 1,894 of record VKHH01006313.1, read on the forward strand.
CAATAATAGAAAATACTACAGATTATTATAATTATTTATGAATATAATAATATATTATAACTCACAGTGTCTTCTGCTTCAATATCAGCTCCTGATGATAATAACAGATTTATAACTTGTACATGACCATAATACGAAGCACAAAAGAGAGAAGTTCCGCCATACTAACAATAATAATAATAAAAATAAATGACAATAATTAATAACAACTTATAATTAGCAGCAAATAAAAATGATTATTATAATGAAATTAATTGATAAAGTGTGAAAATGAATATAATATAATATAATACGGTATGCATTTAAGGTTTTCTCAGAGATTTGTGAGAAATTATTATTTGGCAGAAAAATATTGAAAATGTAAAAGTAACAACTTAATGTTAAAACTAATAATAAGATAAGGTAATAATGCTTTCAACAACATATAAAACAAAATAACTTTATAGTAATAGTTGAACAATATTTGAATTATTACAAATACACAAGAATCATTTGAATTTGTAAATTATCACAATTTTTATAATTTGAATATTTTTAATAAGCACCACCTTTTCTATTTGTTTGATATGATATGAGCAATTTGTTATATAATTATAGATATATAACTAATAATATTATTTTTCTTCCCAAATAAATATAAATTAGTGAACTACTAGAAAAATAGTATACGATTACTATTACTATTTATGAATATTATCATACAATATAAATGTAACTCACATTGTTCTTCGCTTCAATATCAGGTGTCAATGCTAGTAACATCTGAACAACTTCTATATGACCACTATCTGAAGCAGATATCAAAGATGTCCAGCCATTCTAACAACAATAATAATCAAAATCAACAATAGCAGCAATGTTTAGCAACGATAAATAATTTACAATAATTAAAAATGGTTGTTGAAATACTTTTAAATGAAAAAGGGAAATAATATTCATGATATTGATTTTTAGGGATTATGAATTTATTTTTATTTGGCCGCAAAAACATCAATAATGAAATTATTATTATTATTATTATTGGCTGACATAAAAATAAAACAGGATGGAGATTTTAGCAATATCGTAGTAAATAAAACAACCATCGAATAATATTTAAATCGTTCGAAAAATTTATGACCATTTTTTTAATTTGAATAATTGAATTAGTCAACGATTGTATTGGTTACTACCTTCCACCATCCCATAAGTCCTTAGTGGCTGTCCAATCCTTTCAACGAGAATTCTCAATCCGTTCTCAAGTCACTAACCTGAGTTTTTTTGACATTTTCTTCCCGATTTCTTCTCGTTTTTCATGTTATTTTGAGAATTTCTCGTGCTATCAATATTATCCAATTGATTTCATTTTTCCAAAAACTCTCATTTAAACGAAAAGATATCATGAAGAACGTGTTGATCCCGCAGACTTGATAAACGGAGAGAGGAGTCTCGTTAACAGAAGTGAGCAACCACTTCTCCGTCTTATATTTTTGTAACTAGTAGCATTTTAGTCAATAATTTCACATGTTCAAAAATGAAAAATAATTCGCAAACTCTCAGAGAAACAGTAGATGATAACTACTATTTATTCTTTATTATATTATGATAACACAATCACTATATATCTCACATTATCCTTTGCTTCAATGTCAGCTCCCGATGATAATAACAACTTAACAACTTCTACATGATTTTTACATGAAGCAACTATCAGAGAAGTCCAGCCATCCTAGCAATAATCACAATCAATATATACATCATCAATAATAATGATTATCATGATGATAACTATTATTTCTGAATTCACATGATATAACTCACAATATTCTTAGCTTCAATTTCAGCTCCTAATGATAAAAAAAGCTTAACAACTTCTACACGACCTTCAGATGAAGCAGCAAAAAGAGAAAGAAGGTCGTTCTAATAAAAATGGTATAATATCAATATCAATACATTTTAAAATCAAATCTAATATTAAAAGATTATACTTATTATAATCAATTAAGCAACTCAACGATCATTTGTTAAACATCAAAATTATTAAGTTTCGTTTGTAACGAATTGTAAAAAGTAATAGAAGTATAAAACCATTCTATTAAGCATCATAATTTTGTGCAGTAGCTTTCATTTCATTAAAATGAGGATAGTAAAGAATGTTGGCAAACAATTCAGCTTATTAAAGTCCAATACATTATGTCTTAATCATACGTACACCATCACATATCGTATGAAAGATGGGAGTATTTTATCGAAATATCAAATTATTACCGAATAAAATTACAATTTCAGTTTATAATTACTTACATGAACTATATCTATATCAATGCTCTGATTAGTTCTTTTTGTGATTTCCGTTTCACCATCTTGTCTTAGTAATTCTTGTGTAATAACACTTGAGTCTAATGGTTTATTGACGGATAGCATTATCGGGAAAAAATGAAACAAGATAAAAAGTAATTGTAAAGAGCCAAACAGAATTTGATAAGAATAATTTAACCAAGAGTTATAAAAAGAATTTTCTTAGTTTCCCATTGTGAATAGAACATCTTCTAACTTTTTGTGAGCAGCTTTTGGAACCTATAGACCATGTTGGCTTCTTTGTTAACTTAACTCAACAAGTACGATAATTAAGTAATTTACAATAGAGTATAAAATATGTAAACTTCACATCAACTTTCTAGACTGACTTTTTTCTAGCTAACAATTAAAGTTATTTCCATAATGATAAGTTACAGCTATTATTACCGCAAAGAGCTTGAATTATTGAAATTTAATCGCAATTAGAAGTAAGAGATTCATGAATAATATTAAAAATAATTGTAAATAATAAAAATAATAAAAACGAAACTGCTAGAATTATTCCTGCTGGTATTGTTGTTTTTTTTTTTATTCTTTTGCGTATTTAATTAGTAGACTCGTATTGCCACATTCCCTTAATCGATTTAATAACATTAGCATTATTTAATAAGGATTTCCTTGTTATTCCTTATTATAAGATATTGGTATAAGTTCATTTTATCTTTTATCAAAATGAACTTGTCCATATTTTAGAATAATAATAAATAATATAACTTACAAATGAGATTGTCGTAAAAATGTTGGACTTTTAAAGTTTATACTGTAAGTTTATAACTGTATGAGAGCTATATATATTTGCACCAGTATTACTGTATGTTATTATGTTTTAGCGTCAACAGTTTGTTCTTTGTTTGTTCTACCATCAAAAATAATGGGTGCGTTTTCCAGTAACCAGAGTGCTACCACAATTGGAGCCATGAAAATAGATTACAGGATTGAGAAATGTATCAGAAATTTTATGAGTAAGATAAATCATTATTTATATATTGACTCCCTTATTGGAACTTCCACAAAATTACTTCATTTCATTTTGTTATCTGTTGATATTGAACCATAGTTCCGAAAAATAAATTGGAAGAATTGTGGCAAACGTTTCAAAAATATGATTTGAAAGGAGATGGGGTTGTGGTAAGTGAAAAATAATTTGTACAAAGTTATTATAATTTACTATATTTTATGATTATACATAAATGTTGTAAAATAGACAAATGGAGTATCATTTCTTTCACGATTAAATAATAAATTAGTCTTATTAAGCTTTTATTCTATTAATTGAAAATGATTCACGAATTTTCAACATTAAAATATGAAATTGTTTTGGGCATGGTTTAATTGATGGAATAACCCTATCCTGATTATTCGACCGACTTATATGAAAAATAAGAATAATTGCAATTTTATTTTATTTTTTTATCAGAGTGTTGATGATTTCTTTGAAAAGATAATTGAATATCCAAGATCGCGTGTCACAGAGCCATTGTTAGGTTTGATAGGTTCGTCACTTTATGCTACTTGTCTGTTAACTGCAGCACCATTTTCAACTTTGTAATTATTATTCGCTAACTTTTACTGAATAATTATTTTCTATTGTGGTCATTATAATCCAAATAATTTGCGTGCGAGATTTATTTGTTAAATAATTTCGTATGCCTAATCTTAACTTATTGATTTCATTTAAAAAATGCTTTTATGTATAGATACTAAAAGTGATAATGGATTAAAATTTGGGGAATATGTTGAGGTTATAACTCATTCAACTTTTTCTTAAAATTCATTAATCATCATTTATTCTAATTTGATTCAGATAATTTGTACGATATGCTGCTTTGAAACTAGCGAATTGTTGAAGTATTTATTTTACGTATTAGATACTCAAAAGAGTGGACTTGTTGAAAAGGTATATTTAAGATATTTTAATTATAGTATTTATAAACTAATTATGAGCAATATTATCTAAGTATTTTTCTATGGAAGAAATTTATGATATAATTGGGATAGTCACTATTAATTTTGATTTTTATTATTGTTAATAATAAAATTAACAATATTGGCAATAATATATATTTGATGTAGAATGAAGTCAAACATTTCATACAAGGTATTTGGCATCATGAAATCACAAGTAATGTGAAAGAAGCGATGGATTATCTGGAAAAGATTGATGATGGTGATGGAACTTATAATTTCAAAGAAATTGTTCAAATGCATCAAAAGTATCCTATAGTATTCTTCCCAGTTTTTAATTTACAATTTCAAATGATGAAAAGAACTTTTGGTATGAACTGGTGGACAAATCATAAAGCATATATAATAGAAAATAAAGCTAAAATGAGAGAAATAGAATTAAATAATTTGAAAGCTAAACAAAGAAATGATGCAGATGCTTTAGAAAAAGTGAATGATGAGGCAGTTATTAAACGAATGGGTATTAAATATTATCTTATGCCATGGAGAAGAGCTGCGGAGCGAATACGTGTTGCTAAAATTGCAGCAATTGAATCTGAAATTGAAAATATTATTAATGATGAATAATAATAATTTACTAATTATGACTATTCAACACTCTTGTCATCGTAAGATAGAATCTTAACAATAAAAATACTTATTAATTTTATTATTATTATTTTCATTTGTGAATATTCGATTTGAAATTATATTATTTATGTTATTAAGGGTACCATATGATTCTGATATAATTTTCATTTTAAAGTTAAATATATATATTTTATTCAAATAAAACAAAGCATATTTCAAAGTTGCGGAGTTGTGAACAAGCATAAAAATTAAAATTTTCACTTTTCCACACTCGAAATCATATCATAACATTCATTTTAGCATTTTCCATAACATTATAATTACTATTATTTTCATTGGAATAAACTGTGCAGATTTGTTTTACTCCCATTTCATATTTTATGATAAGATTATTACGATCTTGTTGCTCAATCTCATCATGATCAATGGTACGAATACAATCAATAATATTCACCAGAAAATCATTCGAACAAAATCGTAACATCAAATCGAATTTTTCAAAAGATGAAATTAGTTTTAAACAATCGAAAATCCATCTTGTAGTAATTTTATCTGGAAAATCTTTTTCATTCTGTGATATGTTCATTTCTTGTCTGTGTTTATTTAAATATTCTAATAATATTGAAAGTGTAGCTTCGATTAGCTCAGTATCAGAGCATGAATTCAACAGAGTCTTAAGTCGCTTTAAACCCACATCATGAATATATCTATAAAAAATAATCAGATACAAAAGATTATTATCATACGAAACGTTTTGGAACATTTGGTTAAGATAGCTGTTGGATAAAGTCAAGCATCATAAAATGCTTCTTTATTAAACTACATTTTATTGTGATACAAATTGTTGATCCTTACTTTAATTTATCATTTCCATCAATGATGCGCCGTAAATCACGATCATATTCCATTGATGTTTTTGGCTTAGCAGATTTAGATTTAGAGATTTGCTTCGGTAAATTTTCGCTGTTGATAGTATTATTTGCATATAGATTCAGTTTTTGTAGTTCTTTATCTAATATTTGTGCTGCATTCGATTTGTCTTTGATAACTTCTTTTTGCCAACCTTTTTTCACTTGAGAAAGACTTTCCACTTCAGATTTTGTGAGTGTCTTCAAATGAGCACAAGCAACCATCGCTTTAAATTCGTTGTAATCTGTTGCGACTCGTACAGCTTTTTTCTTCATATTATCGGTTTGTCTATATTTTATGTCGAAATCGAGAGATTCTTGAAGCTCTTTTTCCAAGTAACGAGTATTGATGTTGCCATCTTTATCTACCAAATTTTTAGCCATGAAATTTGTAGAAAAACTCAATATATATATATATATATATTTGGATCGATGAAATACAGTTCAACCACCTCAATTTCAAAATTGCATTCGACAAAATTGAATCGAATATTATATGAATATTGAATATACCAAATCTATAGAATATTATTTTTTAATTTTTTACAAAAAGAGCCGTTTCACCTTTATAGAAGATGAATTAATGAATGAATTATGGGACAGAAAATAGGAATCAGCTGATAAACATAAGTTACTGTGCATTGAACCCTTTGCGTATTATTCCCGCTATCAACGGAATGTGAGGCTGTGCGATACTGCGCATGGTGGATTGATGCATGTAAAAGTGAATGAATGAAGATCAATTTATTAACTGGAAGCCTTCCAAAACTGTCACAGATTATTTTGGGGGCTTTCTTTTTTTGTTTTTTCACAAAAAATATGAAGAATTTTTTAGTCTTCAAATCACCTTAACCTCAGCCGAGATTTGATCTGTGGCGCCACATCTGGAGACCCAAAAATCGTCTCCACACTTTTTGTGACACAAAACACAAAGCCCCCCAAGTCATGGTTTTGGAAGGCTTCCACTGAGCAAATCATATCAAGTAAAGTTAAAGTTGCACAAAATATAAACTAAGTTATGTTTTCACTTTTGAGTTTGCTTTGAAAAATATTTTTCGCAAATATTTTATAAATTGCACCAAATCATTGCCTAAGAATCACAACATTCTTCAGTAACGCCAGCTTATGATAATGCTTCTAAAGCATAAATGTTACCATTAAGATTAATATTTTTAAATAATTCGATTAATCACGATTCGTATCAACGGCCACTACGCAGCACATACAGCAAATAATTAGACTATATTCAAGATTAATCTCATCATTATTAGTATAGTAAACAATTATAAGATAGATGGTATAAATGATATAATTGTGTGGTAAAATGGGAATAATAATAGCTTGTGACAAAAATTATAGCATGAAGAAAAATATTATTGAGTGATGATATAAACGTCAAAGATTTTGTGATGTATTTCCTGCAGATTAGATTGTTGAGTTAAATATCGGAAAATATAGGAATTGAATCGATTAATTATACTTTTATCATTCAATATTAACGAGTAGCAATGACGGTCAACAAAAACAAGATTATTCTAATATAGATTTAACTGTAATGCATAAAAGCAAGTACCAGGCCTATCATCAAAATATATTTGTTCGCCGATTTCTTCGAAACCTAATTTTTTCAATAAAGACATATTTCCTACAGAAGCTGTTACCATAATAGATTTTGCACCCATTTCTTTTGCAGCTTTTATTCTTATCATGTTTAATTGCTGTGCTATTCCTTTGCCACGATATGAATTCAATACCACTAAACGACCAAGATCAACTGTTGGCAACGGTAAAACTTTTCCAGCGTTTTTCCAAAGTATCATATCTCTGTACGAATCATCAGAAGAATGATGCAAAGTCAACCGCGCTGATGCAACAATGTCGTTATTCGCATTTTTAACAATCCAGTGTCTTCCTTCTACATCCAAGTCATCTAACCAACATTGATCTGGAAAAGCATTCTTATTTATTGATTGCTCTTCGTCCCACACTCTATACCGCAGAGCACCAATCATGTTCATTATATCAGTATCAGAATGGGACACTTCAATGAATGACAATTCATCCATTGGTATTCTATTAATCCAATAAGAATAGAATAAATAGTTGGGCTAAAAATTGTTTTTGATCATTGTAAAATTTATAGTTGATTAATGATTGTGTTAATGTATTTACGCGCAGCATCAATATACAATATACAGTATACAGTATACATCAATTGGACATCCTCCAAAATGAAGTAACTTTTATACTCAATTAACTTTTTTGCTATTCCAGAGTATTTACTATATATATGTAAATGATTTTTATTTTTTTAATAGCAATTACTAGAGAATCGCGGCAATAACAAAATGTAAAAAGATGAATTAAGAATTAATAACCTACTAGTAGTGCAATGTGAATCAATCGTTGGGGTAGGGTGTGGGACCCCCTCCTCTTGTGCAAAATAACTTACGATGCATTTTTAATGGAATGAAACATGATTCTCAAGTTATAATCTTATATTATATTGAGATTTTATATTATCTTTGTTTGAGAAAGCTTTAAAATCAGGATATAATAAATTGTGAAAATGAATTTTACGTAACTTATATAGAGAAAATAACAAGAAGTTTTCTGTTCATCATGCGCAGACATACAATTAAGATTTGAACATACCGCGGCCGCATTCACTTTGAATTTATCTCTATATATAAAACTTTACTACCGGCAAACAGGCAAACACCGACAGCAGGCCTCACTCCGGTTGGTGGTTCCGACAAAGTTAACATTATTGTTAAATTAATCTAGTATATATTTTATGGTAAACTGTTGTTAATTGTAAGTAAGAAGCCGCAATTTTTATTAACGGTAAACAGGAAATTTTCGTTTTAGTATTTATTTGCAAAAGATCAAACGATGCATGGAATATATGTAATTGTATTGTATAGTATTGTATTGTAATGATGTACGTTATGTAGTATTTGATGGCATAATTTCAAATAATAAGATAACAAGTATCAATATCCCATAATGATTATGATGCAAATTGCACAGTGTTCTAATTCTAAGTATTTCATTTTTGTGAATAAATATACAACATTTATATTTTACTAAATATTTTTCAAATTTATGATTTTTGTCATGTATTCACATTTATTGTTTATTTGCTATCGTATTATTATTTCCCCAATGATTTTTATATCATATTAAATTATGATAATCATTATTATTAGTTTTAGATCACGACTATTAAAAATCAAAAGGCAAACGATGATTTATGCTCCACCACTATTTCGATGCAATTGTCGACAAAATTTAAATCCATATTCAATAATGATAAATTTGAAGTTATTAAAATTCTCTAATGTAAATTTTGGTATCAAAAAAGCCAATTATTATTCATCAAAAAAATCTGACTTAAATAATGGCAACAACAATTTTTCGTTGCATATAACTCCACAATTAGATTCTAATAGTCTTACAATCCCCAATTATTTCAAACAAACGTTAAGTTCTTATAGCAGACCCGGAATGGCTACTAATAAATCTTGTTTGAAGATCAATCAAGATAGAGCTTGCATAGTTCATCCATATAATTCTAACAAAAACGAATATTTGTTTGTTGTTTTGGATGGACATGGATCAGATGGTGAAAAAGTATCAGAATTTGCAATGAGACAAGTAAAAAAATTAAAACTATTACTTTGACCTATTTTATAATGTACAATATTGATTATATTTCTAATAAATAGGTATTATCCTCTCTAGAATACGACTCATCCATATTATTGTCAAACCCGGAAATAGCACTTAAGAATAGTTTCCTTGTTGCAAATAGCAACTTGAAAAATGTTCAAACTATAGAATATGGAGGATCAGGAAGTACTTGTATTGTAGTATATTTGAGAAAAAAAGATATTTATGTTGCTAATGTAGGAGATTCAAGAGCAGTAATTGGATATAGAAATGATTTAAATAAAATTATTGCGAAAGATCTCAGTAGAGACCATAAACCAGACGATCCTGACGAAAATGAACGGATAGTTCGATGTGGAGGGTTTGTTTGTCCACCTCCATTTCCTGGACACAGTGCTCGTGTGTATAAGGATGCAAAGTTTCTGGTGTATGGATTAGCTATGTCACGCTCAATAGGTGACTATAATATCTTCACCGACATCCAACCTTTCTTATCGTTATCGTCATGGATCTGTCATAATATTATATTTATAAAAGTTTACTTGTTGATACAATTGTATTATAGGAGATTTTGATGTGAAAAAGATTGGAGTTATAGCTGAACCGGAAATATCAACTTTCAATCGTAATGAATCGGATGTTTATATGATCATAGCAACTGATGGTGTGTGGGAGTTTATCAGTAGTCAGGTAACTCTAACAAGCCTCATTATTTTGATTTTTTATTGATGATTGCTGCAGTAGCATAATTATCTAAGGATGATAAATGGGTTTCAAAACAATCATTAATTAAAGACGGTTTACAATTTTTTTAATAGTTATGAAAATGACTAATAACTAACATACTATTTCGCATTATTTATATTATAACTGTGACATTTTATCCCATTGTGTTTTCTTCAAGTGTTAAATGCTCAATATTTAAATCTTCTGATGATCATGTAACATTATCAGTTTGAACCCTTTTTACTTTTTCTATATTTAAAAAAATACTATTAGCTGTTTTTTAAATCTACTGTACATTGTTAGTTTTAATATGATTTTTAACGAATACCGGTATAATTTTTATATGGATATTTTTTAATCTAATAATTTATAATAATTTCTTTCATTATATTTTTATTAAATAATCACTACCATTTATATGTTAATAGGAGGCGGTTGATATCGTGGACGCTAATATAGAAAAAGGAGTAGATTTTGCGACAAGAAAATTGATCGAGATAGCTTCAATGAAATGGGCAGAAGATGGTTATGGTTCATATCGAGATGATGTAAGTCTTAACTTCAGTTTCTCCTTATTTTATTGATATTTTTGATTAAATGATGAAATAATAATTTATTCAATTACTTTTATTTACAGATCACAGCAATTGTATTCAAATTCCCTCAAACTATTGTTAATTGAACAGAAATACTATTATTTATTTTTTGAAATAAAAACAGTTCAATGGTTCGGGTATAGTTTGTGCTGAAGATATTGATGATCGTTCATCTACATTAAAGATGATCGGGTTATGATTGGAATTCCGCATTATGATTTTTATCATTTTCAAATAAAATGGTTGATATTATTAGCTTATAATTAGATACCAGGTATGATGATATGGACCACATATCTAACAGAAAAACCAATCATAATAATAAAACAATATCATATTTTGATTGATTACTCTTCTGAATAGGTTTGGTTTGAGAAAGACCAAGAATCCTTTAAATTATCACCGATTCAGTATGAATTAGAAAATTAATATATTATATTTAACTACTTGATTAAGAAAGATTTTAAACAAAGCAAACGTTAGATTTTATATAAAAATTGTTATATTTTGAAGTTGTAATTAGCTATATCACATATTTTGAAAGATCCAATATTGCCATTGAACGCTGAACTTATACCATCACACATCAGTATAAGTATGCATTCCACATACATTATCAGCTTGTTCTGTTATGTGGATTTTCCTCTGATTATTGATATGATTTTATCAGTAAGATGATAAATTATCAATTAGTTATTGGAGCAGTCTGTGATTGATTTTGATGAAGTTGAATATGACGATGCCAGTGATGAGGAAGTAAATGGCTCTTTGATTTTGTATACCGGTGTTTTTTCAGCCACTTCATTGAATGAAATGAATGAATAATAGGAATTAACTGAGCAAATCAAAACAATCATTCTAGGCAAGAGGAACAAGCTAGAAAACATAGCAGAGAACCCTCTTAAGCCCTAGCTTCTTCGACTCAATCATTATTCAAAAAAAGAGAAAAAAGGAGATGTTAGACGTATACAATGCAGCAGGGACAGCAGTACGTGTGTCAAATGTTAAGGAAAGAGCAGCAGCATCAGTAGCATTGGATGTCAAGAAGATATTGGTAAGGCATTTAAAAGGGAACAGGACATGAAGAATACACATGGAGGTTGCAAAGCCGAAGTGGGAGGTGAAGGTACCCGGTACAGGTAGACAGGACCACAACATTAAAGCATTCACACGTGAAACAAATCAAAATCAACCCAAATAGCAGCCAGCCTAATAGAGGAGAGCAGCGAACCAGGAAACGAATTCGTGGAATTAAGGAAATTTGAAGCAGCATCTAAGAAGGTATTGAATGAAATGATGAAGCAATGAATGAATAGGGGCTTTTTAAACCGTTTTGTTTCACCACAATGAATTCATTTTAGAAACTACAGTCTGCTGACATTTATATCAATCATGTAACACGGTTTGCTTTTCGAAAGAAATTTGAGAATTTACTTTTTATTGCTATATAATAATCTGAATTTGTTGATTTTTCTTATTCGTCAATGTCTTTTGCAATTTCTTGATTAATTTGTTTTTCCATGTTTATAATACTTATATATCATTTTATTTCTTTAAGGGTTCGTTCGGTTGTTGGAGCGAAAATCCAGGCTGGATTTTTCCCAGCCTGGATTTTTTTCCAGTTCCTCCCCGGGAAAAAAAGTGCTCCAAACACCACCGATGAGTGGAATGAAAAATCCACTGGAATTTCTCCCAAATCCAGTGGATTTCCAGTTACCGAACAGGCCCTTAATAATAAATGTATTTAAATGTTTTTGTCCGGAAGAATTCGTGGTGAATTCATTCATTCATACAAAAAGATTTCTGCAACTGAAACAATCAACTACTGGACAATTGATTTTATTTGTAGTGCTGTATTTCAAAGTTCAATTCAATAGATGACAGTTTCTTATTCCACTTTGTTATATTACGCAGTAATGGCTGGGGTTATTGGCCTGAATATCATGGAAGACTCGCAAAAGAAATCCCATTTCTGGAACGTTGACTACAAGTCAAGAGAGATTCAACAAATTCTCTTTATTCTTGTCCTTTCTGGGATTTGTGATTTCTTTGTATTATCATTCCATTCTTCTACTGTGATTCACCCCAAGTTTCGTTTGAACTTAATGCGACAGATTGCCTTGGCTGTCCATGTTGTTGCTGGTAAGTTACAAGTAAATTATTTTTCTTAAATTATAAGATAATATCGTTTCGATAATAATATACACCCCTTTAAATCTTGCAGGGGTTGTCGAGATCTTTTGTTTTACCACTGGATTTTTCGCAGCAGATGTCAAGCCATATGCGTATGTTGCTGTACTTGCTGCCTTCATAGGTCATATTCCATCAGGCCTCCATATGTGGCCTGGAGTATTTGGAACAAAAATGTTTATGATTCCGTGTTATTTCATATTCTTTTGCTCACATGCCTCGACAGGATATAGTTTATTCCATAATCCCAGTGATGCGGTGCGATTAATGAAGATGAGTATTGCCCTGCATGGATATGTTTGGGTCCGCATATCGATTGCATTATTGAAATATATTAATATATTTCAAGGTCAAGAGTATACCATCGCTATCTTATTTGCAGGATTTCTCATGAGCCCTGCAATTGATGGACCTGCGGCCAATTTTGTTTATCCACTGAGTTTCGTGTTATTTAAGTTCGTTATAAATCCCTTCTTGAAGAGATTCGATTTACATCTATGGGAAGATGATGATAAAGAGTATAACCGCGATACAATCTCTGTGAATGAAGCACACAAGCTCAAACTTATGAAGGAAACCTTCGCACACTTCCTTGACACTCCTACCATAACCAATGAGATTGAAATATATACTAGTGATCGCGACCTTGCAATGGCTGTTTTTAATGTATTGGACTCTGATAATAGCGGGCGTATTGATCTTGCAGAGCTTCCGCAGATCCTTTCTGCCATGGAGCTTGTTGGATCGCCACAGAAGTACATGGAGTTGTGGGATGTTGACAGATCCAACGAACTATCCTTCAATGAGTTTTATGGCCGAGTCTGGAATTACAATCCTAGTTCTTCCAAAATGTTGACGAATTTCTATCTTGGGAAAATATGCCATTTGGATACCACCAAGGTAATGATTTATCCTTCGAATTGTATTATATTGTGCTAAACTTTAACATACGTTTTCAATACTTTGGAATCAATAAATTACTAATTACTATACTTATTTGGAATCAATAAATTACTAATTACTATACTTATTGTGATTGGACCTCGATGGCTTAGGTGCAAAAAATCAGCGACGAGGTGAAGGGACGATATGCCTTCAAACTGCTCGATGAAGACTTCTCGGGCAGCCTGAATTCAGAAGAGATTTGTCAATTGCTGGTGAGTTGGGGTCTGGCTGGAAGTATCGGGGTGAATGCAATGAAGTATCGCGACAACAAGGAACTCATTGATCTTCCAACATTCATCAAGGAATGGAAATTTCTCTGGGATTATTTGTATGAGAATTCGTTGTTTGCGCTACAGAGTGCGAATGTGACCATTGTAAAAACTCGCCCTTCGGTAGAGAAAAAGTTGGATTAATATAGTATCCAAAGCTTTGTTTGTTCTTCGTATTTCAGCTGCGGTTTTGTGTGTGCGATTTGGTTTTCGGAGTGCGAATGTGACCATTGTAAAAACTCGCCCTTCAAGTTGGATTAATATAGTATCCAAAGCTTTGTTTGTTCTTCGTATTTCAGCTGCGATTTTGTGTATGCGATTTGGTTTTCGTTTTGTGTTTGAACTGATGGATCAAATATCTCTATATTCTGTTAGTATTAAGCATCATTTAATCGTATAAGCATTACAGTAAACACATTTTTTTACGTAACACGTAATAATGTACCATACTATTAAAATTTAATAAAAATATTTACTAAATTATCAAATCCAAATAATTGACAATCACAATACCGTTCATACTCTGTTTACATATACAAAAGAGGCAGCAATCAAGTCAAACAATACAAAAATACCATTTTTGAAGTTTTGGTAGATTGAAATTTTATTAAACTCATTTCAATTGGTTTAAATAATCATCCACAGTGTAAACAAGCGTTTGTAGGATACCCGGTAATAAGTAGTAAGGAATTTTAAAACAAGTCGTTGTTGGGAAATATTCCAAAAACAGCCTTTCGAGCAAATGCATCAATCTTAATCCATCCACCAAAGCAAGATTCTTCTGATATAGATTTAACTGCAACGTATATAAGAGCAAGAACCAGGTCTATCATCAAAATATACTGTATTTGTTCGTTGATTTCTTTGAAACCAACTGTAACTTTTTCAATAAAGACATATTTCCTGCTGCAGAAGCTGTTAGCATAATAGATTTATTCTTATCATATTAAATTGCTGTGCTATTCCATGACCACGATTTGAGTTGATCAACCGTCACAACGGTAAATCTTTCCAAAGTTCCAAAGTATCAAATCATCAAATCTCTATACGAATCATTAGAAAAATGCATAGTTAACCGTGATGCAACAACCGTGCTTTACGAATTTAAAGCTGATAATACAATCATATAAGATTGCTTAACAACTTAACATTAATCACCTTTTGAACTTGGCTGTTTCGGTGATTTTGATATAAACTAACTTATTATTAAAGGTTTTTTACAACTTTATCTAATTCACTTCATATTTCATATGCATACCATATTTAAAATTCATACTGTATTTACGTATTTACTGTACATTTTTGTTTATGTCGAAATTTGTAACTTGTATAATTTGATTTGCATAATATTAATTCATAAGAGTATCCTATCTTTATTGAGTATATAGATCCCGATCGGTCGAATTACGACGTCTGACACAGTGTAGTTCTTCCGCTATTTTAGACTTTAGACATATTATTAATAACTTGAAAGTTAATCAACACATTCTACACATTGCTTTGAGATATTATTTGAAGCTGCTGTATTGTGTTGATAAAAAGCAATTTGAAATTATTTCATTAAAGTATAAAACGAAATAAAATGCATTCTCAAACAAACATACATTCTCAACAAAAATATAATTTATGGAAATGGTGCACTCTTTCTAATCGGAGGACTGTGTATTTCTTTTATTTGCAATGCATTTTATCTTGTGCCTGGGCTTCAGTTTATCAAAATTTCACTGGTGATAATAAAGTTAAAGAATTAGTCATGATTTTTCTTAAAAATAAAGATCGAACAAATTTTTTGCAAGTATTTAATTTGGTTCCGATAGTTTTTATTATTGTACATGTGTTTCTATTTATATTCATGACGAGTAATTATGGACAAAGAAAATTAAATGAACCTTGGCAAGGTATTCTGAACTTATTAAAAACCTTTCGCATATGCATGAACAAATGAACATATTGATTCTAATCCACACTATCACATACACTCTCTATATTTAAATAGAATTCTCACAGTAAATATTTTTATTATGTTTTTTGATGATGTGTTTTATAATAATATATAATTGAATATTAGGAAAAAGATTATGTGAATTTAATTGCATGTCACTTGTAATGCTGTTAGCATTTTGCGCTTTAACACGTCAAATTGCCAATCGAGGTGATGGCAAGTCTTTTGACAGCAATTCACGTGCTGTAGTATTTAGTATGATTTCTATGCTTGGAATGACTATTTTTCACCAGTTAGGTCTATCTGTGAGGTTAAATTGGATTGTTAAAATCGCAGTAACTATCATGTGGTTAATGTTCTTCATTGAATCGGTAAAATATATAATTTCTTTATTGACTTAATACATTCATGCTTGTCTAATATATTGTTAATTCAATGTAGCCAATGAATTTAGCAAGTTATTTGTCTGTTATTTTTTCGTGTTGGACTTTCTTCACAACTGCTCAGTTAATAGAGTATGAATATATTCGAATTTATTGTAAACAAAATGCAATAACAACTAGTTTTGATGGTGCTGCTAATTTAGACGACATCACATTATCTTTACAAAGAATGGATGATGTAATAAATCGTCATGGACGTGTTTTAGAAGAAAATAAACTAATGAAGATACATCATGGAGGTGTTGGACGGTTAGAGGAGTGGACTGATCATGCTATATTATTAGATGAAATGAAAAAATTATGTCAATCAATGTTGTTTGCTGTAGCTGGAAAGAATGGTATTTTTTTAAATGAAAATGATTTTTTTTTGAAATGCTATAATTATTGTAAGAAATTTTGAATATTTTTATACTCAATTATATTGTGATATTTTAGAATCATTACTGCTACATTATATTTATATGGATGATATAATAATATTTTTCTTGTATAATTCTTGTATTATAATAACTGATTTTTTACACTGATAGATCAGCATAGCCTCTTAGCTCATGATGGGTTTTCATTCCATAAGGTACATCAATATAATAATAATAATAATAATAATAATAATGATAATAATTGATCATTTGATTTTATTTATTATAGGATTGTTTGCAATTATTCGCTCGATTAGAAATTATAAAAGGTTCAACTCAAATGCTTTATATTGCAGGCGATAAAACTGAAGAGGTATTTTTCACATTAATAAAATAATTACAATCACAACTGCATGGTTACGGTGGTGACGTAATCACAATACTTTTTGATGGATCAAAGCATTGATAATATCATTTTAAATGAAAATATTAAGTAAAACTTGATATGAGTGATCATATCATCATATTTTATCTAGCGGAGACGTATACATCAATGCGTGTATAAAATTTCTAAGTGTGTTAAAATACATTTTATTAATCAATATTCTTGAGTAATATTCTTGCACCAATGAAACGTTATTGCAATAATAACAAACTAAAACCGGAATATTTGTTGTCCATTTCGTAAATATAGTTTGTAATACTAAGTTACATAATAATCTAATCCAATTAATAATTTTTGAATACAAATATTGATATATTCGTATATTCATATTGTAATATTAATTGCTGTAAATCTACTCACATATTTGTCATCGTTTACTTCATTCACAGATAATCGTCAATGTAGCTGGTGAAATTGTTGAATTAATCATGTATTTATTAGTAAATGATTCTGTACAACATGATGGAATATGTATTATAAGTTGTGAAAAAATTGGTCAAGTTTATTTTTTGACTGTTCAAACAACTCATCTAACAGGATCTACAGGCTCTACTGTGAATGATAATAAAAAAACACTTACCCCTCATGCTGATAGTATTGTTAAAAAAGCAATAAGTGCCTTCGGACAAGAAGAAAATAGTGATGAAAACAATCGATTAATTCCTGAAAATTATTTAGATATTTTAGGTATGGGGAAAATTTTACATAATAATGAACAATCCAATGCTAATACACCAATGGAAAGACTTGCAAAGCGTATAGCAAAAAATTATTTGAATTCAAATATATCATTCAAAACAATTAATGATTCTGGTTTAGACATTTCACGTAAAGTAATAACGATTGATGAGTCTCTTGTACATATTGATCAATATGTGAATGTAAGTGATTATTATTTATGTAATCAAGAATGGTTATTTATTGTTCAGAAAGCTAATTATACGGAAGGATTAACAGATATGATATTAAAATTTAATACTTTACAAATTCCATATAAAACAATCCCATTATTGAAGATGAAATCTGTCACAGCTCCAACAGATAATGAGAAATACAGTGTAGCTGTGATATATGAAGAGCATTTACAAAAATTAAGAGCTAATAATTCAGATGATCGGTCATATATGATGAGTGTCATCATGGAAATATCATTATTATTCGTTGTAGTGGTTGAAAATCCAGCAACAACAGTCAATGATATTAAAGACAATTATCGTATTAATGCATCAGCTTGTATTACAACTAAAGCTAATATTAACCAAATATTTGAGTGTGTCAAGGTAAACTATATGATTTTTATTATATTTACAACAAAACAATCATTCAATTCATGTTATTCATTGATAACCATTCACACTGGAGCGTTTAGTAGTCATAATGAAGCGAAGCAATATTTCGAAACAAGTTGTATTAGAACTAATCCTCGCAGCGAACGCGTTGCATTACAACTTTGAACGAATTAGAGCTTAATTATTAACAAGTGATTTCAAAACAAAGGAAGCATGAATTTTTCAAAGATGACAATCGAAATTTGATATCAAAATGTTGTTGGAAAGAATATTTTGATATCAAATTTTTCAATATCTTCTCCAAAAATTTCCCTTGTTTCCTTAAATGGTTTCATATGAAGTCGTTACAGTTTATTAAATTAAACTTCTAATACTTTGATCGCGAAATGAATTCTTCAAAGTTGAACGTTAAAATGATTATGACATATAAAGTATTTGTAGCATTATTTTTCGAGATCAAAATAATATATCAATATTTATTTCGTGGTCGAATGGTAAAAACTCGATAATATCTCAACAGATATCGTGACTTTGAGCTCCACTTGAAGCTATCATTTTAATTGTAACATTTTCATTTTTTTTCCAACAGAATTCTTTTTAAATATAATAATTCTACTTTTTTAGTTATAACAGAATAATTATTATTATTATTGTGTTGCTATCACAGGTAGTAACAAACAAACTTCCTCCTCGTAAACTATACGTTGAGCCATTTGGTAATGACAGCCATCACGAAAAATCTTCTGTTGAAGATGTCAATCCAGGTCATAAAAAATATATAATATTCTTATAAAATATTCTGATATACAATTATTATTATTATTGTTATTATTATTATGATGGTTAATTTTCTTATTATTTAAATTATTACACAAATCATAATAATCATAAATCAACATTTATACAATTATTATTAATTATATTATGTATCA